>CAUJNA010003505.1:237330-262330 GCA_963377175.1 Effrenium voratum | reverse complement strand
GTGGCGTGGCAAACCTTGAAAAATGAAAACAACGAGAGGCGTCAGAAGCTGTCTTAAAGCACCTCTGGGTTCTGCATGCAGCATGTGCAAAGATTCTTGCGAGGTGGTTTACCGAGAAGACTGAGGTCTCAAATGAACAAGCTGAATCGGTGGAACATGTAAAAGTTCGTAGCACCAAGTCCAAAACGGGCAAACCGAGACTGCTGAACACTGAGCCACTGCCCGGGGGGGGGGGATGGACCAGGGAGGAATCGAGCCTGAGACCCGGGGGGGGGGGGTCTAAATAATTGATGTTTTTCAATCTTTTCGGCTCAAATAATTGAAAAAATCAATCTTTCGGCATTTGAGCCCCTTACCTTGCTTACGCAAGGAGAAACTTCAGCTAGCTAAAGCTGGCTTTCGTGATAACCAGCGGAGGTCCAGGCTCATTGGAGGGGCTGGAGGTCTTTTTGCGGGACATGGTAAGATACTGTAAAGTCACATGAAACAAACCTCGGGGATCCTCCAGATCGGTGAAAAACATGATATTCGACATGGCCCAAAGGGTTCTCTTTAAGCCCTGGCCAAGAACCATCTTCTCTTCTGGAACATAGGTCGCCCTTTTGGAGAAATAAATGGGTTTCCCTGGCAAATGGAACCAAACCCATCTAACCCAGTGGAAGCCATCTATTTTTTAACCAGGCTCAGCGATCAAAAGGACACCCCCTGAGTCTCACTCCGAGGCGCTGCTGAGCGGTCGGCTCACCGAGCTCGAATGCCCAGTGGAGCTCATAGACGCCATGTCCGGCTGAGCCATCTCCTGGATGGCGAGAGTCTTCCCCGCAAAAAGGGATCACACGTGAATGTGGGCTTGAAATGGGAAACAAGGACGTCCAAGTTCCTATTTTCAAAGAAAACTGAAAGCGAATTCAGCGGTTTTGCAGGGATCCTCACATTATACACCTGGACATTGCCTTGTCAATGGTGGGTTCCCCTCATTTTGGAAAAAGCCGTGTTTCAAATGAGCAAATGGGCGCGGCTCAAAATTAAACGATCAGAGGGGCAAACCGCAAGGTTTAGTTTCCATGCTTCCACTTACCAGGGCAACCCATTTTGGTACCGGCTTTTTTGAGCCACAGCCAAGTGAATCCAGCGGTTTTTGGGGAGGCGTTCCATTCGGCAAGAGCCAAGTGGAAGCTCCGACCCATCCAATCAGCTGGAGATCCAACCGAGCGAGCCTCCAGACCGACGTCGTCCAAGTTCACCTTGGGAGACCTCAGGAAACAGGTTGCCCGAACATACACCTCACCTTGTAGCAACCCATTGAAACAGTTGGTAAAACTTGCTGGTCCTCAGCAGGGAATGAGGGAATGACCCGCACACAAAACCATGCAACCTGTGGTTTCCTTTAAGGGAATCCCATCCTGGTTCATTCCCAAAACCCTGCGTCATTCCCTACTGAGCACGAGCAGCGAAAGCGGTTGCTGATCGGGCCGAGGATGCGCCCTGTTGTTGATGTTCAAAAATGGGGGAACCCCCCTCAGCTAGCCAAAAAGGGTTCCGCCAAACGGACACGTCGGAACATGAAGGCTCAAGCTTCACCCCATCCACTCTGCTGAGGCGCGTAGGCGGCGACTGTCTTAGCGGCTCACTGGCAAAGGGCCCGTTCCTCGGCTTTTGCAAAAGGCGCACCTGAGCCTCTATGGGGACTTGCCTTTTTGTATTCCCCCAAAGTTGGAAAAAAGACGTTTCGCACCAACAGACACCAGGCCCAATAAACATGGATGGTATCACAAAGTGAAACCGGCCGCTTGGAAGTTGTTCAGCTCGTTTCAAAACTTGCGCTAGGGAACTACTTGTCCCCCGAGGACGTGGGCAATTTAGGGCTCGTCCCTTCTCCCTCCCAAAGGACAACACTGAAAATTGCGTCCGAATCTCACTGCCGCCAAAGGATCCGCAGCGTACCCGGAACTCCCTAGGGTCCTTTCGGAATTTCCAGGGTGTTGGTCCGGAATTTGCTCAAGGTGACCAAAATTCAAGGTTCGGTATCCCACCCTGGTACTGGATGCGGACCACTTGGAGTGCCCCTCCGCTGGAAGCGTTTGAGAATGTGCCAAATAGGGACCGGATCCCCAAATCAAATCGATTTCCTTCCAAGGCCACCCGTAAGGGTGGGGGGATCCAACGGTTGGATTCAACCCCAAAAAGAAACACCCCAACTTGGCAAGGGGTTGTCTCCTAACACTAGGAGAGCACTTTGAAATGCCTTTCAAAAGGGCTACAACACGCAAAAGGAGGACATCTTGTTGGACCCTCATTTCAAGCAAATCGGTCATGAGCATTTCCCCAAGCCAGACAGACATGCGAGGTTTCCGCAATTGCAGCGAAACATGCTGAAATTCCAAAACCGGACATAACCAGAAATAATTATGCAATGCTCGAGATTTGGACCTTCAGTGAGCTTGTGCCTCCAAGCTCGGCATGCTTCGCGCCAGCCCATGGCTCATTTCACTAGGGAGCCACCTATTGAAGTGGCTGGTTGCCCACCAGGTCCGAAGTGTCTGGCCATGAAGCAACAAATCACCCGCTCAAACCGGGAAAACAGAGACGGAGACGGAAAGCCGTGGGGCTCCAGAGTGTGCTCCGCCGCACAGCGCAAGACCTTCTCCATCGTCAAGTCCTGTGTCCGGGCACGGCGGCACGGACCGAGGCAGATGTTCTTACAGATATATGAGTGCCTCGTCTCTTTTCTCGGAGTTAGCGCCCCTGTTTTGGGTTGGTTTAGTGGGAAGCCAGAGGAAAACCCACCAAATGTTAAGTTATGATTTTCGAGAGGACATCCCCTAAAAAGAGACACGCCCATACTCGTTTGGGATATATATATATATATAATGCATCCTTTACGGAACGCTGAAGAGAGTTATAACCGAACGAATCGAAGGGTACTTCTCTTTTTGGATCCCTGTGGAGGCCACAACAAAAACAACCTGGAGGGCACAGCATAGGGTGTGGGCCATTTTTTAAGGGAACCCTTGAACGGGTTTCCCCTTGGTTTCCCTTTAAAGCGACCCCAGAAAGGGCATCGAGCCTCAAAAATTGGTCGTTCGCGGAGCCAGACAAACCCCACTGCAAGCACCCCAGGGCTGCGTTTGATCCCTTCACACTCTGCCTTGTGCTGTCCAAAACGCTTCTTTAGGGGGTTAAAGACGAGAAAACGGAGTATGGCACCCACTAGCCTGAATAGCGCAATTCACCAAACGCACAACTTGATGAACTGATGACAGCCAGCATTGGCTTCAACTGACTGTCCGAACGCAACAGGATTCAGTGGAGCGAAACAACATTGGTCCGAACATAGGGTCCAAACGTCGGTCTCCTTGGGGAAACATCTAGTCAGCATCTCTTCCACAAGCGTCTTGGCGGGTTCGAGCTAGCTAACAAATTAAATGGGGTTGTGGAGTACTGTACAACCATGTTTGATGTGATGATGAAAGAACGATGCGTGTGTGTGTGTGGGATTATATATCTGCCCCCCTTGCGCGTTGGCAAAGCCTGAGACGCGCGCTAATACCCTCCTTGTGTTGGGTATACGTGGCAAACCTGGATGTTCAAAATGGGCTCTAAACATGTATCAGGGGATGCCGGTTAATTTGGTCCCTCCAGAGAGATTTCACGGCCTTGAGTTTGCAACATAGGAGCCAAGGACAGTGTATGTATCAGGCAAAAAAAGACACAACAACAACAATATATATATATATATATATACACACACACTACAATAGAGCCTCCGGCTCAGTCCGCCGACATTGTCCTCTCCCTTTTCTCCTTATTCCTCTCTCCCTTGTCTCCCTAGTGTGTTCTGTCGTCCTCTCTCCCTCCCCCATCCTCCCCATCCCCCAAGCCTCTCTCTCCTCAATCTCCCTCTCTCTCTGTCTCTCTCTCTGTCTGTCTCTTTCTGTTTCTCTGATTCTGGCTCTGTCTCTGGCTCTGTCTCTGTCTCTCTCTCTCTCTCTCTCTCTCTCTCTCTCTCTCTCTCTCTCTTTTTCTCACTCTCTGTGTCTCCCTCTCTCTCTCTCTCTCTCTCCCGCTCTCTCCCCCTGTCCGGGCACTGCCCCTGCATGACCCTGAGCAGCTGTCATCTCACTACTGGCTTTCCCCTTGATTCTTGATTTCCCCTGCATGTCCTTTTCACGTTTCCCATGATGTCCTGGTCCTGTCCCTTCCATGCCTTTCAACTCCCCCTTCATGTCCCTGACATTTTCCCGGTATGTCCGCTTCATTTTCCATGTATGTCCCGTGCTTTCGTTGCGAGTCATTTCCCTGCATCTCCCGTCGTGCCGATTTGTTTCCTTGTGCTTTGTTTCCCTTTCATTCCCCCTGCACTCCCCTTGTTTTCATTTCTGTCCCCTTGCGTCCCTTTCAGTTCCCCTTTGTTTCCCTTTCATGTCCCGCTGCTTTCCTGTCATGTCGACTTCCTATGTCCTCCCCTCATTTCCTTGCACTTCCTTGCATTTCCCCTTTGCTCCCCAATAGTTCCCGCAAAAAAACATGGTTTTTCCAGCGTTTTCGCAAGTAGGGCGTCCAAAAACACAGAGTTTTTCCAGATTTTCAGCAAAAGGAGGCAGGAACCCCAAACCAGCAAAGAGCCGGCAGGGGGAATCGAGCCTGGGACCCCTGTTTTGCGACACCGGCTCCCCGAAGACTACGTTTAGTGGAACGTCATCAAATTGCCGCGCGGTCCTGGGGAGGGGGGGGGGGGGTATGTCGGGCAGGGGGGGGGACAGCTTGGGTTAGGGAAGCCACCAGGAAGCCACCTCTTTTCCGATTGGTTTGCGTCAAGCTAAGGATTCTCAGCGTCCTTGTTGGCCTGCGCTATCCGCAGGAAAGCCGCCCGATCTTGAAGCTCGATCCAGCATCGGCCCACCAGACCTATGACTTGTCCGTGCCGTGCGACATGAGATATTGCAAAATGGCCAAACACTTGCTGGCACTGCTGGTGCGATAGGTAGGGATAACTTTCTGGGTGCTGGGAATGAACCAGAACTGGATTCACTTGAAGGAAGCCACAACGGATGGTTTATGGGGGACATTCCGTTTCTCAACCCCAATTCCCAGTGCAAGAGTGGAACTCCATGGGAATCCGCAAGCGGCTTCGGCAGACCTTGGGTTTCCACTTGTTGTCTCCCTCCTTGTTGTCCTAGCCTCCCCCCCCCTTTGGACCAAAAACCAACCACCAAAAATGATCCAGCCTAGAAAAAAGACGCAACCATTGACTCATACGGAGAAAAACACTCGCCCAAACGCAAGATTGATAGGGGCCGAGACCTTACTACGCCCACACTAAAAAGGGACGGGGAGGGTCTAACAACCTCCTAACCCAGGATCAACAAGGACTATGGTCGAGTTATAAAAGGCTGTACCAATTGAGAAAGAATTCAGGTTTCTCTTCATCTTCGGTCGAGGCGAGTTGTGACTGGAAAGCCGGGCTTGGGGAGGCTCAAGAAGGCTGTCCGCATCTGGAGGCTCAGACTCCATAGGCACTGCTCCCGCCTTCCGAGCATCTCTCTAACCAAGACAAACGGCTTAGCATTCGGAACCTTTCCTGCAAATGAGTGGATCGAAACTGGGACAAAAAGGTCAAAAGGTCGGTTTGGCGGAAGTGAGCTATTTATTCCGCCCAAGGAAAAGGAACTTAGCTTGGTGGCTGCTGTCGCCACTGCCGAAAGTCTACTTTGTGTTGATTGGTGGGGGAGCACACACAAAAACACACAAAAACACACAGAAACACACACAGAAACACACACAGAAACACACACAGAAACACACACAGAAACACACACAGAAACACACACACACACACACACACACTTCTCAAGGCAGTTAAAGATCCAACCAACTAACAGCCAAGGACCTCCAGAGAGCCCCCCACAACTCGGAGTCGTCCTTTTGACCCCATCTGTGGCACCCAGGGAAATGTGGGCGTCTCTCTCGAGGGAATTGCCCTTTTGGACACAAGAAATGTGACACCATTTTGGGGAGTCTTCTATTTCACGACACAGTGTGACACCGCCAAGCATCCAACCGCCCCTCTCGTTTTACCAAAATAAGGCAGCGTGGCAATCTAAGGGTCCGCGGAGAATTCGAATGGGGGGTGGTACGGTACTTTTTGTTTTTGAAAAAAACGGTCATAAGACAATGATGTGTCTAGTCACGCAGCCCCTTTTATTCGGGTAGGGCGTTTGGAATCTGTGCGTTGGCTCCCAGGCCTCGAAAACTGCTCCCGGCGCGACGCGGGGACCGATTTCTTGCCGCGGGGCCCACGAATCCGCAGATCAGCAAGCGCAGTGCCAAGCTCAAGGTTCGAGCCTTCGGTGGCATGGGCGTCCGAGTGCCCAGGTGCTCTGGGGCTACCTCTTGCCCATTCCTTCCAGGGATCCTCCGGAAAGATGAGAAATTAGCTGGCCTTTGGGAAGAATGGTTGAAAAGAATGGGGAATCAACCCCTAGAGCTGTTGGATGTTTTGACCAAACCTCAAATTCTTCGATCGCACCTTTTGTAAGCAGCTGAGAATATTACCACAATCTGATAGGGGCACGACCCATCAACCTGGAAAACTGAGAGAACATGCCCAAAACTGATTCCCGTCCGTCGCTCATGTGGATCATGGTCATTTGTCTGTTTGAGGCAGGAACTCACCAAACTCACACTGCCCACCCCCCCACCGCCCTCCACAAAAAGGCCTTCAATATCTCTTGTCTGTAAACCAACCCAAGGTATCGAAACACCAACAGGCACCATGGCGACACGCGGAGAAAAGGGAGACTTGGGGTTCAGGTTCCAAATGTTGGCTTCACGACATCCAAAATGGGTCACCCCCCACTGTCTGCATGATGGTCCCAACCCAGCCCAGTTTGGATTATCCAACTGATGTGCTTTTAGGCATGGATTTCGCGGGGTTTCTTTTGCAGACCGATTTTGGGAATGTTGCCCCTTTTTCCCGCGGAAATCCACCGGGTTCTCTGCAACCCATGCTTGGACCAGTTGGGCGCTTGGGCTTCACTTCTCTTATCGCCTTTCCATGGCCGGACTGAATTAACTTCTCCCCCCCGACATCTGAAAGCTTTGGGGTCTCACAAGGGGCTTGCACAGGGTTCGGAGGAATTGGCTAGGATTCCGAGATGGCCCCCAAGGCGCTCGGCGAAACCTGGGCCTTTTCTTTTTGGCATCCCTTTGGGTGGCCAGCATCCTCCCTTTTAGCACAATGGAAGAGTGATGTTCTGTCAAAGTGGATGTCATGTCAAGGGCTCCAAGTCTAGGTCAAAGTTCTTCACAGAGCCCCGTGATTGTGCACGAGCACGGCAAAACTTCACTTGCGCTTTGCCAGATAAATTTTGGGCCCCAAGACGCTGTTCGCAAAGGTCCATGGACCTGAACATCGCCCCAAATTTGTGCTACGAAAGTGGCTCCATGAGGCCCTCGCCATGTGTACAACTCGCTTCCGGAGTGGATTGGCCAGAAGAAGGTCCGAACTATTTGTTTGAAACCGAACTGGTCTCCTAAACCAAGCCATATGTAAAGTCCATGAAGACCTAATCAAAATATCATCTCCCAAGGAAACTTGCAAAGACAGTCAAATTGGCCGTCTCTAAAGGCGATATCAGAAATCTGGACAGGGAAAATGCCCAAGAGGGAATGGGGAAGGGGCCCCTGTATCTGAAAAGGAGCTACCCACCCTCCCATACCTTGTAGCATAGGCAATATGGGGCCGGAAAACTTGGGAGTCAGCTTCCATACATCACTTGGGATCGGATGCGATGCTGCTGCTCCCTCCGTACAGCTTCCGTCCAAGGGAAAGTGGGAAGCGAAGTTACCCTCCCCCCTTCCATACATGTAGTGGATCCATACATGTGTTGGACAGTGATGTCATACTCAAGCCTTAAGGCGAGCATCGGAAACCCTGTGGTAAATCTCCCTGCAAGTTATCCTTTTGAAAGAATCAATGGATGCCAGTGGTATACAAATGTGTAGAAGCAACCTGAAGCCAGCTCAATCCATGTGAAACGCGAAAGGCCCGGTCTCACAATCGCGGCCGCTGGGGGGGGGGGGGGGGAAGGATTGCCCCAAGTTAAGAGACCTTCAGCATGGGATAAAGCGATGGTTTTACCTTCGGATCGCTGAGCTTGTCACAATTTGTCCAGAAAGAAATAAACCGGTTCCCAGCAACAAAAGCCCCTCCAAACAAATCAAGTCTCATGACTCCGCCAAAAAATATATCCGACAACTCCAGATTGGTATGTCTCAACTTTGTGACTTTCTCCAAACATGGTTGGCGTAAAAAGGTGTCCTTTGGGGTTCCCGACCAAAAGTTTGCTCCCCCCCCCCAAAAAAAAAAAAAGACACCCGGCTTGCAGCTCAGCCACATTGGTGCCGTCCTTCTGAGACATGCTTATGGTGAAGGCCAGGTACACGATCGGCACCACGAAGGACAGCCAGAACCCCACCTCAAAAGCTTTGGATCTTCAACCCCCCCACTTACAACCCTATGCCCTTACCTGAGGTTGAACATCCCTGTCTCCTAACCTGAAAGGAACGGCTAAAACCTATGAGGCTGAGCTGTTGGCCCCGCTGAGCTTCTTGGACTTGATGGGTGCCCCGTATGGTTTCATTCGCTGAGCTGAACTAAAGCCCGGCAAAAGCACGAAGTTTGGAGAGAATGCTTGGCGGGTTTCCAGCTGTGAGCCGACAAAATAAACAGAGATGCCCTTCAACACCAGTTAGCATGGAACCTGACGTTCGGGGGATCCTGGAAGACAACTTCCTTAGAAAGGGCCCCCGGCTGGTTCCATGTTAATTGGTGGGAGGGTATGAAGGGTGGAATCCACTAAAATGAGAAATGCCCGCTCAGATCTTGCGCCAGAAAGCGGCAGTTCTACGGACATCAGTTCCTCCACTCACGAATGGCGTGGCCCACGCCAAACAAAACATGTTCAGATTCTGTGCCATAATTAGTCAAGCCTAAAGAACACAACATCGGTTTTGTGAGGAGGCCCTAGATGAGAACGTTCTGAAGGGGCCAATGCAAAAGCGAGCCAGGCAGGGAAGGTCGCACTCTGATACCAAGGACCCAGAAGTCCTTCATCGGAATGCATGAACAAGGTTCTAGTGTTGTTGGGGGAGGGGGGGGTAACCAAACAAATCGAACTATAAGGGTTTCTCAAAATAGGGTCCCCCCCCTTTCGGGATGGAGCCAAGCCAACCACACGAAAAGGTGCTGAATTTAGACAACCACCCATACAGAAAAACCTGAAAATGATCTGGTTTGATCTCCCAGTAAACAATTCGCTTAAAAAAGCAAGCCTTGTGTGGTCGATTCCATTTGGGTGTTTGCAAGAGTAAGGTACACCTGAAGTCTGAAACTGGGCGGTTTCCTGTTAGCTTCCAATTGAAAGTCAACCAAAGGGGGGGCCCCTAATTTTCCAATGCCCCATCTTTTGTTGCTTCCAAACCAGATTTGAGAAGTGTCATCCGCTGAACAACTGGATCAAGGTCTGAATTATTGAGCAGAGACCTGTTGCCATGGGTGTATCTGGGGATGGGGGAACGCTGTTTAAATAGAGCGCGCTCACAACACCTAGTCCTCCATCTACGTAAGTCCACTGGGAAAAAATCCAATAGTGGTAGATTCCCTTTTAAACCAACAAGTCGAAGTACTCATTATGGGCGGATCTCCCCATGCGCTCGGCGTGTGCCCATCCCTGTCGACAATTGTCAAGGCCTCCCAACACCTTCCTCTCAGCGATCCTAAAAAGGGTACATCCAAAAAGCTAAACACCGCCCACATGCTTTAGGGGTTGTCTAAATGTAGCCAGTTGGGTGATGTCTTGATTTGCCCGAATGTATTCTTGGCACCCTGAAAAATGCATTCGCAGACAGTTGCTTTCATTGCGAAGCAGAATCCCTGAGCAATCCAATTAGGAAATGGACCCGAATAGCTTTGGGCCAACCCTCCAGAGAGTGAGTCTGGTGCGTGCAGCTGCCATGAGGTCTGTTGAACGGCTACAAAGTATGGGTTTATTGGAGAGGGTCTGCGTCACCCCACACCTTACATGGGGACCCCCGCCTTTTCCCATCCCTTGCATAGCTTGGGTATGTTTCGTGCTGCGGCGGCTGACAACTCTTACCACAAGGGTTGCTCCCGGTCGACCTGATCTTCACAAGGCGCTCGAAATTTTGCCGGGACCGGGAAAAGGAAAACACGAGGCCCAAATAGTTGGGATGGAACAGTACTGGGATACACCACCTACCAGCTGGTGGTGTTTACCCAAACGTGGTTTATTCCTGCTCACTTCCCCAATAAACGTGGAAAGAATGTCATCAATATTCGCTGGATCAAAATGCGCAGAGCTCAGTGAGCGAACTTCCGCCCGCGAAATTCTTCGCCAGCCGACCGGGTCGAAATGCTCTCTCGACTTGCATCCCCCCCGCCCCCCCCCCCAGCCCCCTCACGCGCGGTGGGTATGGGAGAAAAGGAGGGGGACCAGGAGGACTGGGTATTGATTTCTGAGGCTCTGGCTGCAGCGCGGATGGGCAGAATCACATAGTAGACCACAATGAGGCATGCCAAGTTGCCTCAGACTTCAGGAACTTGGCAATCCAAAAATTTGGGTGGGCCATTCGATAGGAATCTTCGTTGGCTCAATGTTTCGAGACCAACAGTTGTGTTGTCACACCACAGTTCTTTGTGTCTCGCCCTTTGGAGGTCGCCCCAACAACGGCAACCAAACGCCCCTGCGGAAGACGGAGTGAGGTTTCAAGAGCAAAAGTTTGTCTGGGCGCTTGATTTAGCGGCTTGGACCGAGCAACCCTGGGATCCAAGACTCAAATACTTAGTGAGGATTTCCTCCACGACACTCCCTGAGAAATCAACCAGGGGTATTCGTAATAGTAAACTTGTTCGGCTTCCTGAGCAAAGGTCGATCACCTTTTGCGGTTGATATAATGGAATGAACACTTGTTTCCAACATGTCCAAGAAGCTAAGGCTTTCACACCAAAGACCAGCCATGTTCACCTCCCACCCCACCCACCCCCAGTATTCGGACAACCTCACATGAGCAGCGCCCATTTCACCCAAGGACGGTAGGTTCTGCGTTCCAGAAGCTTAGGCCTTCAGGAACCGAACCGACAACCTATGAGGCACGATCAAAACCCGGGTATTGCGGGGCTCTGCCCAAAACCCAGGTAAAGAATCAAGGGGGTGGATATCCGCACCTATGTCGCTGTGACTGCCCAAGTGGCACTTGCCCGGATTTTGATTGTGGCTCACGCGCCCTCATAGTTTCCATTTAAACTAGGGGCCAACCGTAGAGAAGCGTACAGCCCTTCAAAAGCCGAAGAGCCAAATCTAAGATCGGTTCTTGCGACTCACATGGGCAAGGCGCCAATGGTTATAGCGTCGGACAGGATGGCGGTCTCGGGCAACTTTTGGTAGGCATCCTGAATGTCCTCTCCAGAATCGTCAGAAAAAGGGGCAACAAAAAAGGCCCTGGGTGGACTTTGGGTTCTAGGAGTAGATTGGTTGCTTCTCACTTCTTTGATACCAAAAAACCTCTCCTGATGGACATTTGGAGGGCCTTCCATTGCATACTGTGGATGGACGAAATCCACTTCGCACCAGCTGACACGGTTGAAACAGATGAAACCCTATGCCAGGACAAACCACATATCAGTGAGTACGGGATGCCGTCGATCCATAGAGGCCATTCTGGCTGGCCTCCTTCTTTTGGGGTATTGGATTTTTAGGGTTTGAAGTTGCAAATAGACTCTGGGTCTCCATGGCACCACAAAGTGCCCTGCGTAGTGCTGACATTCTTCTCTTAAAGTAATCAGGGTCCACATCCAGCCCCGCGTGGGGTGTCGGTGATTTTTTGTTTGAAAAGGGAACCACCTATTCTCTACCTCGGATTTTGCGCCCCGGCCAAAATACAAATACTCTATCGTTGACTCTGGTCACTAGTTCACAAACCTTTCTCAAAATCATTTCACAAGAGACCCCCGTTTCGTGAGCTCTCTCTTTGACGTCCAACGGCCCCCCCATTCAAGAGACAAAGGGGAGTTGCGTGGAGGTTACCACAGGGGAATGTACCTACAAGCTCATAGGCCAGACGTAGATCTCGTCATCTTTTTGCCGGTCGAATGGGAAACTGTAACCCAAACCAGCTGAAAGGTAAGCTAAGTCTGGCCAGTGCCTCCAAATCCCAGGCTTGGACCCGAACCACGCCCAGCAGCATTTCTCGAGCCAGAGGATGACAATCGTGCAACGCTAGGAAGGAACGGACCGCGCAAAACCGCGGAGAGGCAGAGCATCAGCACTGATGACTCGGCATACACCAAGGTGCGTCAGTGTATCGAAGAAGCCCTGCAAGGCTTTTTTGAGAGGTTCATGAACCCACCCACCTCACCAACCCCCCCCCAGCCCGGGCAAATATGTCTAAAAGGCGTACTTCTAACTTCTTAGAGGGAAACGAAAGGGAACAGCTTGTCGAACCCCACCCTTTCTGTACCAGGGGTGGGATTCCCCCCACTTCTGAACGCACTTGACATTTTCATTCACCACCGAACTCGACCGGCCCAGTGTCCCGCAATGACGGTTGCCAAAGCGAGATTCCCACCACCAACATCGACAAACACATTACTTTTTCTCTGGTGCTCTCGCGATCAGAATCCGTTTTGTCACAACCCTGTTGAACGGGTGGTCTCCTGAATGCTTGAAATTCACCCCTGAAAAATGCACACACACGCACACAGGCAGGCAGGCAGGCAGGCAGGCAGGCAGGCAGGCAGGCAGGCAGGCAGGCAGGCAGGCAGGCAGGCAGGCAGGCAGGCAGGCAGGCAGGCAGGCAGGCAGGCAGGCAGGCAGGCAGGCAGGCAGGCAGGCAGGCAGGCAGGCAGGCAGGCAGGCAGGCAGGCAGGCAGGCAGGCAGGCAGGCAGGCAGGCAGGCAGGCAGGCAGGCAGGCAGGCAGGCAGGCAGGCAGGCAGGCAGGCAGGCAGGCAGGCAGGCAGGCAGGCAGGCAGGCAGGCAGGCAGGCAGGCAGGCAGGCAGAGGCGCGCGCGCACGGACTCACGGACGCATGGACGAATGCACGCATGGACCCACGGACGGACGCAAGGAGGCAGGGATGCACGCAGGCATGCACAACTAGATCTCCAAGCTTACCACATCAGCCAAACACCAGTGAATCTCGATTTGGATCGGGCTCGACAAAAGGTGATGTTTTAGAACTTTGGCGAATAGATGCCGGTATTCGGAGAGTTGACCGCACTGAATGCTTGCGACATGCCCAAAGGGATTGGTCCAACAGAGACTGTCATGGGATGTTTGGGGAGCGGCTTTGACAGCGTCCTTGAAGGTTGAAGGAATTTGTCCAGAGAGTTTCCATGGGCTGTTGGGGAAGTTGGCTGAAAAAGGGACCCATTGAAAGAACACCAAAAGGAAGAAACCATGTCAGTTTGTCCTGTGGGAACTGCTCCATGTGTTTGCTTGAGTGCATTCCACGAAAAGCGGCCTGTCGATATTTCCGACTCTCGTGTTCCGGCTTGCCCGCTCCATGTTCATCAACTCTGCAGCCCGCGATCTTGTGGTGAGCCTCAACAAGACAGGATTCCCTATGTCCAACCAATACGCATTACCCCTGCCAAGGGAAAGCTGCCTATGGCCCAAACAGGTGATGTTCCAAGCCACCAAAAAAGCAAATTTAGGGATCAGCCTTGCACGAGGGTCTCGTGCCGATGTCCACCCTGAAATATGATGCAGGCTTGGAGGAGACCTCAATTTTGTGGCTTAAACAAATGGCAATCCAAGAACCCAATGGGCCCTTGTATGGCTCACCTAAGCTGGATTTACCCCACTTGAGTATGGGAAAACCTTGAAGAAGAAAAGAAACGGCATTGTTCCAGGTCTCTCTCTCTCTCTCTCACGTTCCAGGCCTTAAACAGAAGCCAACTGCTTGAAAAGGCAATGCCCTTCTTGCCGATTTCCATGCGGGAAGAGGCCGCCTTCTGGAAAAAAAGGAACCCCGTTGCCAAAAAAAAGGGATCGGGAACTGCGTGTCCTGGCTTTTGAATCGCAAGATTGGCGAATGCTCGAATCCGCTGCAAGTCAGCAAGGCGAGAGTACGTGCAACGAGAGCATTTTGACTATACCAGGGGGATCTACAAAAAGGGTTTTGTGTTGAGCCACCAAAAGAGACATGCGTGCAAGTACTTCCCAAGATGTCATCGTTGGAGGTGAGCTCTTTGTTCAACTCTGCCCTTCTTTTAGGCATGGGAGCTCACTTCCCCCGGTGACCCTAAGAGACTACAATTAGGAAAGAATCTAATCAACATGTCCATCTCAAAAAATAATTTAACAGAAGTAGTTTATTTCAAATTGAAACTCTGCCTGGAGTTCCTATCCAACGTTGGTCCAACATAATTTGTTTTACACATGTCAATACTCTGAACCAGCACGCAATTCGTATCCAATAAAACAAATGTTAAACAAACCCAATTCTCAGCGAGCATGCCAGCATCACCAGCCAGCAGCAAGCTCGATCCCACGCACTCTTCCTGCCCATGTCCGCAAGGACCGCTCTCCAACCTGCGCCCTCCGCGCGTAGAAAGAGCTCTTTCGGTTCCGCCATCGACCACGGCGTGCTGGTGGCGGCCATCTCCTGGCCGATCATCTCCAGGCCGTTTGCTCTCGCTTCCTCCTCCGGTTTCCCATCTTCTCCCTGATCAGGCCCTTCTTGGGTCATTGGATAGCAGCGGGCTGCCAATTGAAGCTGCACTTCAGCAGCGATCTGTTTTCTCGACCAAAAAGCGGCCACCTATGGAAAGGTTTCTGGGGTTCCCCTATCGCAACAGTAATTTCAGAACCTGAAATAGGGGATGAAGGACCTCCATCCTGAGTTTTCGCTCGTTGACCCCTGAATTGGCGAGCTCGCAAAAAATCGGCAAATCCATGTAGCCCCTTCCATTCTGCCCCTTTCACGAGAGGCCCCACGCCTTTTGCAACGGTCTCCACTTTCGGGACCCCGTTATCCCCCCCTCCCATCGCCCTGGATGTTTCTCAAAGCGAGGAGATTCCCCAAATGCCTGGCTTCGTTTTGGCTTCCCTTTCGGCCAGCCCAAACAGCCCCCCCCCCCACCCCCAAACAACCCAACAAAAAAAAGGAACAAAAAGAAACAACATAAGAACAAACACGCCCGCATGTAACTCTGAAAGGATACAAGGGACAACGCTAGCTTTGCATGGGACTGGCAAATGGCATTGCGGCACACGTGCTGAAAAGGACAGCCCTCAAGCACCCATTTTAGTTGGGGGAGCCTCTTACCCAAACCTCGGCCCACATCTGGGCTGCACTAAACAGGAACACTGTCTAATTATGGTTCATATTTAGCCTACCTTAAATAAAAGTGGGTTTTGAAGGAGACCACTCGTGTTTCGCCGCGGGGCATAATCGCTACAGCCGCTAGGCTATAAATGACGACGATGGCTGCCTGCGTGCAGCGATGCGCCAAGTTCGATTCGAACGGAGGTGTTTATCATGGAAACCCTGGCTCTTCCCGGAGATGACCTTCATCACGAGCTCGTCGCAATTTGCCGGTGAATTTGACTAATTCACCAAACACAAGCGATCCCCAGAAACCCTTATGGTGTGCGATCGCACCCAGCTTTGTAAGGTCGCTACTTGCGCAAATTGGTCCTTTTTAGAGCCGCCAACAGCTCTGGAGCGCTAGCACAACCTCTGCATCACTTCTGAAGGTTCCACCAACACTATACGGGCGCAACCACAACCTCTGCTGTGGATGGTTCGGATTTCAAGGAGGACAGTAGTCGGGGGCGGTTCCCTTTAACAAGGGAAGAAACATTTAGGGGGTTCTCCAGGCTGGGTTCCTCCTGATGAAGTCAACACTAATGAGGCAATTCTGAGGCAGAGAGCGTGTAAGCGAAAGCTGCTGTAACCTCGTCCAGCAAGGGATGAGAAGCTCTTTGCACCTCCCGCTGCAAGCGGTACGTAATACTCCTACATCAAACCTGGGACCAAATGGCATCAGGAAGCAAATGAGTGGAGATCTGAATCAAAACAAAAACGAGAAAACACCCCGCTCACTTCCTGAGTGGACTGGCGTAAAAGTGCAAACGCATTGTTTGCCGCTAAAGTGGTCCCAACCCGAAAAGCGACTCAAGTCCAGAAACTCAGCGCTGGCTTTCGCCCCAGAATACTTGGCAGTAGCTACATCCTCTCAGGGCTTGGAGGACCAACCTACTTCGGTGATGTGCCTTTCTGAAAGTCTTGGGGGGGACAGGCGAAAGCGTTAGGATAGCAACCGGTTGTAAGGGTTTAGCTGATAACTGGGGGGTGAGTTAGACTATCTCAGGAGCAGAAAATGGGTATGTGTAATTTGGAGGGACCATTTTTCAGGTGGTTTTAAAGGGAGACTAAATTACCGGAGCGATTTTGAGCGGCCATCAACCAGTTTGTTTGCCCGATCTTGCAGTCTTTGGACTTTGGCATCGGTACGAACTGTGAAACATGAACCACCAACCAGGGAGAAGCCTACAAGAACTTGTAGTGATAATGTCTAAAAATAGAGGAACCGCAAAAAGGAATGGCCTCCCATTGACTTCCCTTCAAGTCCTACTTCGAAAAGGGAACCCTCAAAAAACACATCTGACATGAGGGGAACCCTTGTGAAAGGACGTGCCGAGGAAAAAAATATATATCTATATATATATATAGATATATATATATAAATATATTACCTTTCCTTGAGATACTCTGGTTTTGGCCAGAACTGCGGCTTTTTGGCCAGACTGGGGGTCGCAAATGCCTTGAGGCTCTGAAATGTACTGACTGGACACTCAACTCCATGTAAATTCCAACCAAGCAGAAGTTAAGCTCAACGTTGAATAGGAGTTGTGTGACCCTCACACTGGCGTGTGCGAAGTGCACTTAAAGTCACATTGGAGTATGCAAAGTGCACTTTGTCAGCTCCAGCTCAAAAGCACAACTGTTCAGTACATGAGTAGAGGAGTAGTGCGCGCAGTATGCTTTGGCAGCTTCAACGCGCCTGTAGCGGCTCTATTATGTGGCTTCTATTTTTGTTGTTTGGCAACAAAATTCGGCAAATCATCAACTTGGGGAAAAGGAACTCATTCCTACTTCATGTCTTTGCGCAGTTGTATTTACATGTTAACTCAAGTGCTGTGCATAATTCCATGTACATTCTGGTTCAGTCTATTTGAAACATATGTTGCAAAGCAACTATCTCAGTTGTGTGGTCCACAGTGGTGCTTGTCTAAGTTGGTTCAATCCTCGCAAATAACAACTATTGAAATTCAAGTAAGGGAAGGATATCCAGTTTAACAGCTTGCGCATTCAAACCAAATTCAATTTTACTCGGTTGCAGTTTCTTGTGCATTTCCAAAAACAACTGGAGAAGATAGCCATTGTCATGGCCACATGAACTTGGAATCAAACACCATTTTGAAAGGGTTTGTGGTTTGAACCAAGCAAGAACTGAGCCAAGCCAATGACAGGAACGTGTTTCCAATCATAGATATTATTCTTGGCATGAATGCTGTAAAGCGCAGTGTGTTTCAGCATTTGCTCAGATCGTGTTGCCTTGGATCGAAGATCGAATATACAAGATTCCACAAACATATGTTTAGAATATCCTCAATCCTGGCCCCCCAAAAGCTTGACAGTTTGTTCTAGACTCATCAAGGTTGTGCCCCCTGATCTACCATATTTTCTATTTGAGATTCTTCCATTCTGGCCAGCCCTGAAGTCCACAAAAAACCTGTAAAGGTGTCAACAACATTTTCCCCCCCTGGCCAAATGCAGGCAGTGCAAGTGCACATCCACAATTGATTCTGACAACGTGCATTGCCGGTCTGCCTTTTGGATTCTTTACATCCGCACTTAGGGCAATCCAGGATCTGGATCGAAGATTCTCTGACAACTCTTTCTGGAATTCTCCAAATATGTACTTAGGGCAATCCAGGATGTGCTAGCACGTGCTAGCACATCCTGGATTGAAGATTGAAGATTGAAGATTCTCCGATCACTTGTTCTGGAAATCTTCAATCCATCCTTAGGAAAAACTAATATGTGCTAGCACGTGCTAGCACATTCTGGATTGAAGATTGAAGATGGAAGAATCCCAGAGAGAGTTGTCAGAGAATTTTCAATCTTCAGTCTTCGATCCAGGATGTGCTAGCACGTGCTAGCACATGCGCACCCTGGATTGCCCTAAGTACCGATGCCAGAATTTACGTCTCAAAAAGGAGTGCATGTTTAGAGCCTCATTTTAGAAACTGGAACGTGTGTTTTGCATGCATGTTTACAGCCAAAATGTCAACCTCTTGCCAAATACTGAGTATTCCAGGGGGGTACCATATATATATATATATGTGTAATACCTATGTATATATAAATAAATGTGTCGAATGGCCAACGCAGATTATCTTGGGATTCCAAACATAAGATTATCTGATTATATTTAATCTGGGCATCTATTTTTGGGACCCTTCCGACATTTAGGTCGGAACTCATGTAACCACCAACCACTTTTGATGTGGTCTTCAAACTCATAGCCATGTTCAGTCTACGATGCAAACTCTAACTGTTGGGCTTGGAGATTGGAAATGGAAAGTAGGGAACCAACCATGGCCAGCGAAGCTCCGGCCCCGATGGAAAAGTTTCCCGCCTCAGAGAGTCGCACAAAAATGGTAATACTGGAAAGCACCGCCATGATGCTCCTTGGGATGTGTTTTTTAAAGCCTCGCTTGGATGTTCCAATGGGAGGAATCCGTCTTCAGGTTCCCTGGAAACAGGAAAGAAAACACTCACTTTGGGGCCCAAATTAAAACAAACCCTAACTTCGGATATCAAGGAGGACCGTACAAATCAGGGGTGGTTCCCCTTGTAAGGAATATCAGTGGGAAAGTGTTGGATGTCGATAAAACTTGATCCACTTGGTGGCAGCTATTGCGTGAGCCCTCTGTGCAAAAAAGTGTTTAACCCTTCATTGGCGAGGAACTAAACATGTCCAACCAAAAGACTCAAGGTTAAAGATCCAACGCAATAGCAACCAAGTCCCAATACGCACTGTTCTCGCGGAGCATCCTCCGTTTCTTTCATGGTAAACACAATGTTTTGTGTTGTCAGGGGTGGCAGAATACCCTAACAAACTAGGTGATGATTGGAATAATCAGGGCAGGCTACAAGCAGGACAATAGGAGTTGGGGGACATGAAACCATGTTTCTGCTACCCCATTTTACGCTTCCCTTTCAAAACCACTCCAAAAGTGGCATCAAAAAGCAACCCCATTTGCCTGCCGCGGTAAATGTCCACGTTGCCCAATGCGAGCCATACTCTCGAGTTCGAGGGGTATCACACGCCCCTTCGGAGCGTGTAATACCCCTCGAACTCCCCGCCCCCCCACCACAAAGAACAAACAAACACACCCACAGCCTTGGAGACATGAACCAAAACTGAGAGTTGTGCGTTTGCGGGTGTGGGGATGTTTGCAAGAAGCTCTCTTTTGGGGAAATTGCCCATGGCTTCATGTGCTTCGTCAGGAACACGCAGCATTGAGGGATGCTTCTTCTGTTACTTGTAAACACGCCAAAAGGAAACAACCAACTTTGGGGAGAGGCTATTTGGACACATACCCACATCTGCCTGACCAGCAAGTCTTCACGTGTCTTAAAGGGAAACCAAAAGGAAGCTAACCCTATTTGAGTTGGCCCCTTATTTTAAGACACACAAGCACACCCAAATGTCGACACTTCTGAAATATGGCATGGCCCAGGGGCAAAGGTCGGGTGTTTGTGCATTTTTCCCGCGAGGTATGTGTCAAAGGGGGACGCTGAGAGTGGGACCCTGAGAGTAAAAAGGTTCGTTTTACAAACACAAAAGACCCAACATGAAATGAAGGTATCCACGACTGGGAGAAAGCCACATGAAGTCGAGGCGGACGACTGGTGGTGCCTCATGATGTTCCTACGCCTTAAGTTGTTTGCCACATGGGGTACTCTCCAAACGCGGGAGCCCCGCAAATGGGTGGTTGCTCTTCAAAGTCCTTTCCAAGCAGTCCCAAAAAGTGTTGTTCAAAACAGCCACAGTGGCCACACGGAAACATTGGACACTTTCTGGGGCAGTTGACTTGGAAGGGAACCCTATCAATAAACAAGGAGAAAGGAGTTGCACCACAGGGGGTCTGGGACCTGGCCAAGGGTCAAAACCCAAATCGCACCCCCAGTGAACATCCCAATTCCCACTAAAAATAGGTTCTAAAATGGGTGGTGAATTCACCTACCCCAAAATGGGATCCCATTGGTTTTGACCGCCACAGCCATATGAGAAACTCGTAGATTGGGCCATGGTACGTTTGAACCTGTGGCCTTTCGAGCATCTTTGTCCCGGGCTCTCGGTTGCCTTTGTTCTAGGGGGTACCTTCCCCATTCTGAAACCAGGGATCCGAATCTTTCTAGAAAACCTTCGGAAACCGAGGGAAACCGCATCCGGTTTTTCGAAAGAACGATGGTTGAAAAGAATGGGGAATCAACCCCTAGATTTGTTCTACAAGGAATAGTTCTTGGGATTCCCCTAGTCTGAGAAAAAACCTTGAATGGTGTCACGTGTGTTGGCTTCTTTTGGAAGAAGGGAAAAGGGCTTGAATTTGGGTTTGGGGCCCGAAATGGTGGGTGGGGATTTGTATCCACCCCTGCCATTCTCAAGGGGGTTCCCACTTGAGTTTTATAGCCTGTTTCCATCATTTTCAGACACATTCACATACCAAGCCACATGCATGAGAGGAAGAAGATCTCAGCCTGCCTAGGCCTCGCTAAATCCTGGGCTTTGGCAACTCTCGCAAATCAAAGCTCGCTCGAGTTGCTCAGCTTCCCTCTGAATTGGTGGCTTGGATTGGTTGGAAGATGTTCCGGGTGGAAAACCCCGTCTACTCCCAAGAAGAGCCAGGGCTTCAAATCAAGCCACACATCAAAGAAATAGGAGCACTCTGAATTGTATGGGGGCCAAAAGAAATCCGCCAACAAACGGCGCGTTGGACACAAGAAATTCCTTACCTGCTACCCCTCCCCTTATGTCCACTTCCATTATCGTTGGAGGAAGGGTAAGGTAAGTCTGGCAATGTATTCATTTCAAAGGGCAATCCTTGGTTTCCTTCTCAAAAAGGGCCTGCACCGCCGATGACCTCGTCAAACCGAGGCTTGGTCAACGTTCAACCCCAAACCTGCCGTAGTTTGCTGTGTTATTCAAACCCTTCACTATGGAATGTTCTGCAGGGACCAGGCATCAGTGGACAAAGCAATTCAAACCCCAATCGTACAAAGTTAGCGCTGACACTTCAACATTGAGATCTGGGGTGCGGGGCGCACACATGTTGTCCATCTACTGCCTCGCTCGCGCTGTCATCTTTGCATTTCTCTGGCCCTTCCATAGCCGTTCCCTAGCCATTCCCACAGCGCGTTTAGTTCGTGAGCTAAAGTGAATGTAGCCCCTGCAATCCTCGCCAGCCTTGTGTAAAGCGACCCTACGAGCGAAAGTAAAAGGGACAGACGTGTGGCTCAAGGCCAAAGGCTCCTGCTTGTAAGCTTGAACAGCATTGCCCCTTGTGCAACGCTCTGAAAATTTGCGGCAACGGCTGCCCATTCAAAACAGAGCATTGCGCCAGAGAGCAAATATGCGCTTTCCACAGTACACGCTAAAGTGCCGGAAATACCAATACATCCGGTGCTTTCCGCTCAAAATTGACACAAACAATAGAATAAGTATATTTTGATGTTTGCGTCTATTCGGCAAACATGTGCGGCTTTTGCAGCACATTACACTTGTCCACCGTAGCGTGCACTGTAGCGGGCACTGTAACGTGCACTGTGCGTGCACTGTGCACACGCGGTGCAGACCCACTGCAGCGTAGGTTGCGCGAACGCGCGCCGACCGCGCGCTGTTGCCTGGAGGGAGTCATCAGTGTGCGCGTGCATGAGTCTGTGCCTGCGCGTGCCTAAATTTGTGGATGCGTTGCCTGTGTCAAACAGGTCGAAGAACTGACATTGGCCGCGTTAGGCTGCGGTTCCAGCCCAGGTCACGCACCACCCGCCAGTACCGTAGATGGACGAAGTATTCAAACCCTTCGCCATGAATCTGCCCCCCCGCCCCCCAGCCTCAATGTTGGAAGGTTCTGCATGGACCAGGCACCAACGTACAAAGTCAGCGCTGACACTTCAACATTGAGATCTGGGGCGCGGGGCGACATCGTGACTTCTTTAGCGAAGGGATTGAATGCGTTGTCCATTTTATTGCAGGAATAAACAACTGTCTTGGCATCGTCCGCGGGTAAAATACAATGATGTTCTCGTGTAAAGACGGGGATTGAACCCATCACTGACCCTTGTTGTTTTGACTGGCCAGCAAAGTGCGGACTTGTTGGGCCTTGACAACAACTTGATGGGCCAAAACTCCGTCAACAATAGCCAAACAGCTTGCCGACTAAACAGGTGAGATGTCAGTTGCCAAACAAACGTCCAACTCGTTGTTTTTTTCCAAAAAGCATAAAGTCAAAGAACTCAGGGAGTAGTACTTTGCAAGACGAGTGAAACAGGAGCAACGAGATGGGTATGCGTTGAATCAGGGAAAAGCCAATAAAAGCATGTGGCTTTCCTTTTGGTTTCCATTTAACCAAGCTGAAAGGGTATTCTCAAAAACGCCCACAAGAGAAATAAGCTGTGATCTCCAGGTCCAAGTGTCAACCGCGTACAGCTCGGACAAGACTGCCAGCAGATGGGCGATCTGCGAGAAAGGATGCCGCTGGGCTTCCCCGTTGGACTGAAGCCGCAACGCTTGTTGGTACTTACGTTGAGGAATCGAATCAGAAACCACGGTTTCTGAACGGTGGTGCAAAATGGATTTCCCAGCCATGCACATGTTTGTCTTGGTGTCACATATTCGACTCACCCCAGGTTCTTCATACCATATCCTCTCTGCCTCTGTTCTCTGCACAATCGGTTGGGAAGGGCCTATACCACACTGGGCCACAAAGCGGTACACACCACTGCTTCTTATTTAGTCAACCTTAAAGTGTAAAATAGCTTGGGGATCGGGACGCGCTACAAAGGACAAGGCCCCAAGAAATGGCTCGGAATGAACCTTCTGCCGTCAAACCAGGTGCTAGTCCCTGACAAACATCAATCGCCAAAACACACATGGGTGTTTCTCAAAATTATGGACCCCTTCAGATCCCTGAAGACCATCCAAAAAGGGACCCCCACTTTGAGAAAGGCCCAAATAGAAGTCGCCAGTCATTCGGCGGCAAATTCCTGCTTCGCGTTGGTGTCCAGGGTTTCTCCCTTTTTGGAAGCCAAGCAAATCAAAACCGCTCCGGGGTCTTGAGGCCTGTTCTAGGCCATGATTGTTTCCTTGAGAATGCCCACTTTGGGTCACATTGATGGATCACTGAGAAAGGGGGCCGAAAGGTGATCCAATTTTTTCTTCACTCCAATCATTCTGTTCAACCATCGGCATTTTCAAACAACTGGTGATGTCCCTGAGTTTGTTGTGGTCTGCAAAGGGGACCCTCTTATACCTTCCTGGGAGCCTTGTCAAACACGTGGATCAAAGCGGTGATTCAATCGAAAATACGAGATTGAGATCCCTATGGAAGGAACCAGCAAATGTCCGGACACCTGTCCCAAGGGTAGTGTCTCCTTCACAACCCCCAGAAGTCGCTCCAAAGCTGGGCCTAAATTCCAAATTGGATGCCTGCTTTGTGAGTGGCTTGGAAGGGAAAAGAACACCAGGTAGGTCCATCATGAAAGACAGCGGGGACGCGACAAGCTGGGCAACTCTTAGCAACCGTTCATCGCCATCCGTTGTTCAGCCCCGGGTGTTTGGTAGATTTCGTGATCAGCCCTTAGGTCCATGACGTGAAATGAGGAGGACAGTTTTTTTTCCGGTCCAAAGGGCCGGCCAGCTGACGCCCGAAAACCTCTACAAAGCTAGGGGAAACTCTGGAAACCAGCCCGGGGAAACAGCTGGCGAATGAAAGGCTGACCGAAAAGAATGGGACATCAACCCCTATGACTACGTTTCTAGACCCAGGAAAACAAGAATCGGCGAAACTTGGGGAAAGGGGGGGTTGGGTTAGTGACATCCAAAAGCTCTGAATCCACTGGATCGATCCCTTCGAACTGTCCAACTCACGAGGTTCCAGAGAAGCACCTGACACTCCAAGAAAGCTGTCGTCCAAAAGTGGTCTGTGATACAGAAAGTGGGACGCATCACAGTGGGCCCCGTTTTGCATAATGCATCTGTGCATTTCTGGGCTAAAACATCAGCAGTTGCACCAAGCGGTTAAGCACTCAGCAGCCAAGGCTGAGGAACTACGCAGATTCCTCTCTTGTGATCATGACTTATTTTGACTTTAAATACCCCACAAGCCCATTCTACTTCATTCTCTAGGCCCTAGTTGTTGCAGGCTGGGGAATGCACATCTTCCAACCGAAAGAGCCAACCAAAGAGCAGATTGAAAGAACTGGAACCCCGGCTCTACCATGCTTTGTCACAATTGCTAGACCTGAAATTGGATCCCTATGAACCTTCCCGGTGCTACCTCCGGTTCGGTGAGCTCGCCACTTGGCAACCCAGCCTTCGGTTTGTCTCAATGATAAGCCTCTGAAATGGATGGGTCCTTGGCTTCTGGGGTACCTTCGAAAAAGACCAGCACCAGCTAGAGGCACGGGCAACAACCTACGAATGCTTCCCCAAGGCATGGAAGAATACGGTTCGTCCCCAGGTGCTTGCTGGATTCTGTTTTGGCTCGTCCCCGCTTGGTTGCTGTTGACCCCCCTGCAAAACGTTTCACTGTTTGGGGGTTTAGTGTAAAACCGCTTGATTTTCCCAAAATGTTTAAAGTCTAAAGATCCAACCCAATAGCAGTCAAGCAACTATAG
>CAUJNA010003505.1:172500-225000 GCA_963377175.1 Effrenium voratum | reverse complement strand
CCGTCTGCTCCAAGACAACAATTCTTCTTTCCAGGGACGCGTGGAAAATCATGGACACGGACTCGCCCTGGTACTTTAAAGACGTTGAGTCATAAGAGATTTCAATCTGCATTTCTTTAGGCCCTCCTCAACTGTTTCACCTCAAACCGGTTGGCTTTTCAAACCTTCGCACTTTTGGCACACCTCCCGCCCTTGCTTTCCCACTCCTCCCAGGTTCCGCCCAAGGGATCAAGCCTGACGAGCGGTGCGGGCCCTCATTCTCAGGAGTGGAATTCGAAGCAGAGGTTCTATTCCTGCTGGTATCCCCTATGGTTTCCTTTCAGGGAACCATAACCAAAACCGCTTCATGTCCAACCAGCGCAAGTTGCTTAGGGTTCATGCTGCATTGCAAGCCATTGGCGGGATATAGGCAACCATACCTCCAAACCTATGCCTGGACATGACCTTGACATTTGCAGTTGGTTGCACTAACATGGTTGTACACCTTTATTGCATGTATATTATAGGAGCTGGTATGCAGTCGATGAAGTCAAACCCCTACGTCCTACCAATCCAAGCCACCAAGAGGGAAGCTAAAGTAGGTCTGGAATAGACCCCATTACAACCAATCACCCTAAAGGTGGCTAGGAAAAAGGGGGTTGACCATGTTTACCTTTTTGGGTCAGTGGTTGATCAGTTGTGTCTTGTGATGACCATTTTTTAGGATTAACCCATGTCTGGGCTTGACCGGTTGAGGGAAATCTCAGCCCAGTGGATGGCCTGCAAGAAGAATCGGCACACCTATCCTGAAAGAAGGAGGGTGCCGCTGGCAGATTGACCTGGACCACAAAACCTTCAATTTGTAAGCTCTGATTTTGGGCATTGCGGTGACGCTCTCACTTGGTGTTATTCTCAAACCTATCAACGGGTCCACTAATTCGGATGATTGTCAAGGGCTCCTCTCAAAAGGAGCCGATTCACCAATCCCCATGGGGGCGTTTCTAGTGCCTAGTGTCCATGGATCAAACACCCTTCCATGGCCCCCTCCCTTTAGAACGGAAGCCAGGAGCTAGCACCGAAACGAGCCAAAGGCTTCGGCCTGATCACTGAATCATCCAGCTGCTTGGGGTGCTGGAACCCAGCAAAAAACAGGGAACTCGGCTTCCACGTCTGTGGAGTTGACTGGACGGAAAAGCAGCTTGACTCAAAGGAAGACCCTGTCACCCAAAAGTTCAAAACATGACAACTAAACCAGACAGATTGTAAGTTCAGCGCCACTAAGAAACAAATCGCCCCTCATGACCCTTTCCGCCTTCGGAAAAAGGGGGAAAGACAATGCCTCGCGTTTAATGAGGAGGTCACCAAGGATTCCTGCCCAAAACGGGAGCCAAAGCAAACCAAAGAGCCACCTAGGTCCTCCAGTAGAGAGGTTAGCATAAGGGTACCCCTTTTTCTGTAGTCTATTTTAGCAGGGGAACCCTCCCTCCCCCAAAAAAGAAACGGTAAAAGGGCACCTAGCTGGGGGACCTAGTCACTGGCCCCGGGCACTGCCTGCATGATCCGAGCCCAGGGGCAGCAAGGAGAGGCGCCTGCGCCGCCCAAGTCCGGGGTGCGAAAGCGCGCGCAAGTTCTGCGTCGCATCGTTTTGGAGGAAGCCGCACTGCGGGCCCCAAAACGGGCTTCGGCTGCGCAGCTAGGAAACCGATGTGACAAGGTGGTTCGTGGTTACTGCATATCCCCCCCCCCCCCCCCCCGCAATGGTATCGCGACCCCCAAGGAGAAGCCCTGCTGCTGCGGTCCCCAGACCCCGGCCCCTTCATCCCCTGAACCCACACCTCGGCACGACCCGCGCACAAACTAACCCTACACCAACCCTAAACTAGGTCGAAACACATCACTTGACACGTTCTGAACACACTCTAAACCAAGCCGGAACCAACTTAATCACATATATCTTAAACCAACTCTAAACACACTCGAAACCACCCCGAAACTAACCTAAACCACCCCTGCACCAAGGATAAAGAACACACATCCTAAGCCAACACTAAATACAATCTAAACCAACCGTAAACCAACCTTAAACCAACCCTAAACACATATTTTAAACCTACACTATACACACTCTAAACCAACCCTAAACCATCCTAGACCATTACAACTAGATCAACCCTAAACCAAGTCTAAACCACTGCAACCCCACCACAGCCAAGGGGGAGGGGAGGGGTGGTCTTAGCCCAACCATAAACCAACCCTAAACCACAGTATTGCGAACCCTTAACCATACATATACATATATACATACTGTCGGAGCTCTGTGAAAAGGGAGAGCTCTCCCCAACACGGAAGATACATCTCGCCCCCTGAAACGTGGAAACCAGAGGTTTATGTCAACTTCAAGTCAACCTGGACAATCGCGCTAACAGGAAGTGAAAACTCTCTGAGTGGTTGGAAATTAACCCGGCGAGTCCTCGGACTCATGTGGTCGGGCTGTTCTAGGTGGTATTTCCCCATTCTGTTCAAGCATTGTCCGTTTCACACCAGCCCCTAGAATAATCCAAGCCAGGTGTTAAAGGATCTACCCGGAATCTACCCCAGGATGGGAATTTGTGTGTCCCCCTCCCCACAAAAAAGCCAAGCGGCCTGATTAGTTGGGTTTGTTGTCCACAGCCCCCTTTTCGGGTCAGAAAACCCAGCCCAGACCACCCAAGACCCATTGGCTGTTGGGAGGGTTTATGAAGGCCTGGCTATTTTCCAGGTAGCACCTACTACAACGGCCCGGAATCGGTTTCGGAGGTTGCTCAGCTCACCCAAACACACACCCGTCGCAGCTCGGTGCCTCCCCTCCATGTCCAGGCGAGCGCAGCCGCCTGACCACAAAGTCGAGGGAATGGCCATCCAGGGAACACCACTTCTTCTGCTTCTTCTTCTTCTTCTTCTTCTGCTTTTTCTTCTCCTCCTTTTTCTTTTTTTTTTGGGGGGGAATCCCCTAAAAACACACACGTGGGTCGCCAACACAAAAGGCAACTTATGGCGCCAATGGGTCTTGAGTCGTGGCGTTCTTGGGAAGCGGCAGGCCTGGGTAAAGCACTGGAGCGGTGTCGGCGCCATTGGTATGGCCCCCTGAACTGACCGTTTTTTCTTTTGCGCCCTTACTGGAAGCAAGCGTCATTCCCAGCTGAGAAAGTGCCACTTCCTTCCTCCTTGCTTCCTTGCTTCGGCTGCTTCCCAAAATCGAATGGGACCCCCAATGGTTGCTTTTTAGGTTTCCCCCAACCATCCGAAGGGGTCTACCAGAACATGCCCGATGTGTCTTCTTGGCGGAAGCGTACAAACAGCTGCTGATCATTGGCCAAGCCTTCCCAACCGCTCCCTGCTTGAACTTTGTTTGATGTGTTTTGTTTTTGATGGCTTGATGGGTGCCCTGCTATGGTTTCATGGGAAGCCTGTGTGGGCGTGTTCTTCTTAATCCTACCCTGTTTGTGGTGGTTTTACACAAAATGCTTAAGGACCTTGCGTGGAGGAAATCGCTCGATTTCAAACCAAACCCCCATGTCATCCGTCGTCATTCGCACAAGTCATGGGTCATTAGCCTTTTTCTGGGTGACTCGCAGGACATTTCTGGCTCAGAGTCAGAGTCCCAATCAAAACATGGCAATGAACCAAAAACGGTATACCCAAAACCAAGCTAAAGACTTAAAAGAGGGGGCCGCACCTATTCATGGTTGGCGTGGTCGCCTACTAACCTTCACCCAGGTTTTGATACAGGGTCGCTCTGGAACTATATTATCCTTGCCTGCTGTTTCAATCCATATTCAGGGGACCTTACCAGGGCCCACATGTCTGTTTGAAAGCAAGGAACTGCACAAACCCCGTGAGACGCTCCCCAACCGTTGAAGCCTTGGTAACTGCCATATTTGGCCTTCACATGGCTTATTGAGGCTCCAACTGCGGGGGGGGGATGTGGGGTGTCTTTGGGGAAAAGAAAACCAAACCAAAAACAAACAAGAACTGGAAGCAAAGAAATCAACCATTGACATCAGAACCGAAAGAAAACGCGCAAATGATGAGAGTTCGGTTCTAAGATGCGTGGAGAGGGCCTCACGAATCTGGCTGGAACGTCCAGATTTGGACACAACTTTCGGGTGCAAAGAACTCCGCCAATCTGGGGCCCGCGTCCGTCCGCGCCTTCCTCGACCCAACTGCTCATCGTGACGTCGTGGCAGTGATCCGTGACCGCAAGGCGATGCCTACATGACAAGCTGCGCATTAAGAAGCGGCGTCTTTCAGCATAAGTTTATCCTTTGGGAAACATAGGTGGCGCTGGTAACTTTGCCAGATTCAAGACTCACTTACTAACTTGCTATTGGGAGATGCGTCGAAATTCAACCAACTACACTCTTTTCAACAATCTTAGAAGTGGACAGGGGAAAAAAGGGGTATCGGCCAAAATCTGAGGGGTTGCCACGGAACATGACTGCGGGGTCCGGGCCGTCTGGCTGGTTCCACATCGGAACGGTGCAGGATAAACAACAGTAAAAGCAAGCCAGTGAGACAATGGAAACGCGTTGACCAGGACTCATCCGGGGTGTAGAATTGCAAAAAAGGTTGAAACCTTAGGTGGACATCATTTGCATCGTCGGATTTATGTCTACCAACTATTTCCAAGGGTGTTGCCTATCAAAATGCACAGCCGCTGGGCAGCGCGTCAGAACACAGGGCTCCCCTGTCAAGCGCGTGGGTGAGGTCCTTGAAGCCCCGCGTAAGCAAAATGCCTCTGGTCCGGGGCTCATGCCGATTTTAGCCACTTAGCTGTTCAATTTGGGGGTGATCTAAAACAAGGATCCCGAACGCCAAAGCAACACGATCCGAAGCCTGCCCAAAAATATCGGACAACCTCATCTACGTTGGTGGTTCTACTATTGGGCGGGGTCACTCTTCGGGAGGCTTCGATCTCGCCTGCGAATTTGTGGAGTAGGTGGTTCTACTACCCGATTAAATTTGGGTTGTAAGGCCTATAAACCGTTGTAACCTTCAACAGTCTACGAATTGTTCGAGCGCTCAAGGCTTTGCCTCTCCACCCCGAGGTCGTCCACCAGCAGAATGAACTTCCCAGGAATCGGCTGCACCTGGAAATCTCCAAGCCACGACCAAACTCCCTCAAAACGGAAAAATAATGCGGGTGTGTTTGGGGTACCCTTCTTAGGGTTGGCTTAAAGGGAAACTAAACAAAAAGCCGCCATTTTGCAGGTTCTAGAAATAATTTCGCACGGCTTTGGTGAGGCTTGGTGGCCTTTTCGGGGTTGGGTTGGTGTGAAGGGAAAAGGAAAGAAGGGAAACGGGTTATTGGAGTGGTGGCGTTCATTCCCTTTAAATTTGATCGGACACAGTGACGGGTACCTTCCTAATTGTTTCAGGAAATTGAGTAAGCAAACCTTTCGCGAACGGTCCACGGCTGCAGTGAGGTGCTACCTTTTGTGTTGATATGTCCACCTAGACATGTTTGCTTGAAGCGGAAAAAAGGCACCACTCATTTTGGGGTACCCTGTATTGACGCAAACCCTCTCAACCTTACGCACAAGAGAGAGTCAGAGAGCATTTCCCCATCCCTGTGATCATAGGCCCTTTTCAATTTCTTGGCTTTCGAGGGCAGTATGCCAAGGAGAACGGTACCTCAGGTGGTGTACAAAACACCACATATTCACATATGCAAATTTCCTGCGAGGTGGCTGTGGGGTCGTGATTGGAAAGCGGGGTCTTCATGAATAAGCAGCTCCTTCCGGACCCAAACGGCATGTTCACAACGGCCAGTTCGATCCAAGAAGCAAAGAACTTGGTACCAAAGTCCATGCCAAGATTAGGTGCTTTTTGTGGCACCCTAAAAGCACAAGACGACACCAAGGTGCGAGAAGGAACCAGCCATATCTTTGACAACACCCCAAGGGGTTCGGCCACAAAAGAACGGCCGAAAAAAGAGAAGCCCTCAAGATTTCGCCTCCTCGGAGAAGTAGATCTGCACGAGCATCCTGGCCATCCAAGCATATATGGAGGGGTTCTCGGAAGCCGAAAGGATAAAAACCATTTTAGGGGCCCCCTATCGTGAAAAACACAGTCGAGCGCCCGATTCCATGGGTCCCTTTGCTTGCCGTGTGATCAGATATCGGGATACAGCGGTCGGGCAAATGTTGCAAAGTGAGAACTTCTGGACCCAAACCCTAAAATGGCGCAGGTTCATCTGGCAAAAAAGCCTGGCCAGCCTCACGAGAATTGAGAACCACTGTTTTGCCTCTCATCTACCGGAACTTTTTGAACTCCGATCAATCAACAGCTGCTCAAACGCTTACAACCATAGGGGACACTCTTTTGAAGCGTTACTTTTGGAGACTACGGCACATATTGCCCAAAATATCAAAACAAAACATGTTTAAGGTTCACCTCATTTTATGATACAATAATTATGAAACCAAGTAGGATATTGTCGTGGCTCGTTTGTGTTGCCGATGTTCACACAGTTTAAACTGCTAGTGTGTCAACAAAATCCTGAAATGAGAAACTGTTTCCAACGTTGATAACCCCTAGAACGAAACGCTTTAGCCCTCTATCATTCTACCATCCCCAATGAACCTGTACTTCTTGGCCAGACTTGGACCCCCTACCGTGCAGAAAGAACCCAACGGCCAAATGGAAGTGGGTTCTAGGGGCTTCCCGAAACAAACAAAACAAACAAGAATGTTAACCGGACCTGAGCAAAAAATAGGTCCCCAAGCAAAGGGCATTCATGGGATTTGCTTGTTTGGAATCGAAATTGAAAAAGGCAGCATTCGCTTCTCGTCGGCAACTCTTCGGACAAATCGTTTCCAGATTCTGCCTAGTTACCCTCCCATCTACATGGAAGCTGACCTCTTGTGGCAGACCAGGTTCTTGAAGGGACGCAGCTTGCCGTCAAACTACCAAAACAACTCCGACGAGACCCCAGAAAATGTGTGAGAGGCTGTGTTGCTCAACAAGAGGCCGAGAGGGTTATCCTGCCACATAACAAACTTTATTTGAGAGGACCGCAGGTTGGCGAACGCGCCCAGCCATCAGCCTGTCAATGGTCAGCTTTGACAGAGTGCCCGTGGGCCACGTCCAAACGATACCTGAGCCAACTTGTTCCATCGAATCTGTGTCTCAAGGGCATGGTGAAAACTATCAGGGTCATCCTAGTAGACTCTGCCCCCTGTTCGGACTTATCGGGCCCAACAGTACTTGCGCCTTCAGACCTTCGGCTGCAAGCGCTATGAGACCTTGGCCATAATCGACCTTGTTGGTCCAAGTACTCTTCAGGGGGATTTCAGAGTAACCCGTTGATGTGTTGCGGGGTTGCCGTGCCCAACCGATTGGGTATGCACTGTTGGCTGGTCCAGGGTTCGTGTTCAAATGAGTTGGGAGCCCTGGTGTCCCCAGTCACGAGGGTTACGAGAGGGTTCATGGGGGGCTCGTGGGGCGAAGCCAGGCACGCGATTTCTTCCAAGCAGATGTTTGCAGGGAATATCCTGGAACAACAAAGGCGAAGTGCGTTCACAGGATTCCCACGTGGGACCTGAGGATAAAACTAGCACGCCATGTAGGTCCTGCACTTGGGCATGTGTCTTATTTCGGGTGTTTGGAATTACAGCGCAAGCAATGGATAAGACATTGAGTGGCCGAGACTTGCCAACGAGGCAGGTCGCAACTGCTCTGCTCTTGCTGCTAAGAAATTGAGCCCTGGGACTTGCCGTCGAATTGCTTGACAATCCTTAAGCCAAATGTATGCTGCCAAGAAAAAGCCGTAAGTGGCCTCCAATGCGTCCTCAGAGCTCAATTTCTTTGCGGTCTTTTTGATTGACGGGCCTTTTCGCTGCGAAATTCAGGCCCAACTCGAGAGTCACGACCTGCACAAGCCCCATTAAACACACGATGGACGTTAAGACATACTCAATCACATGGAGGATCGAACCGATCTACCTGTGGGTAGGATTCGCCTCCTGGCCCTCCGATAGCACCTGGCACTCCAGTCGAGCGTCTGGGCGGCGTCAGGTCCTCCGCTCGGGTGGTGAAGTCCACGGTGAAGGACCTGGCCGAATCGGAGAAAAACCGAAAAACGGGAGGCTCACCCAATGGGTGCGACCACTTAAGGGGGTCTTTTGGTGGACGTGCGACCAACTTCACCCAATGGGTGCGACCACTTAAGGGGGTCTTTTGGTGGACGTGGTTTGGGACATTGAGGTGGGTGGCAACCAAAAAAACATTCACCCAATGGGTGCGACCACTTAAGGGGGTCTTTTGGTGGACGTGGTTCGGCACATTGAGGTGGGTGGCAACCAAAAAAACATTCACCCAATGGGTGCGACCACTTAAGGGGGTCTTTTGGTGGACGTGGTTCGGCACATTGAGGTGGGTGGCAACCAAAAAAACATTCACCCAATGGGTGCGACCACTTAAGGGGGTCTTTTGGTGGACGTGGTTCGGCACATTGAGGTGGGTGGCAACCAAAAAAACATTCACCCAATGGGTGCGACCACTTAAGGGGGTCTTTTGGTGGACGTGGTTCGGCACATTGAGGTGGGTGGCAACCAAAAAAACATTCACCCAATGGGTGCGACCACTTAAGGGGGTCTTTTGGTGGACGTGGTTCGGCACATTGGGTGGGTGGCAACCAAAAAAACATTCACCCAATGGGTGCGACCACTTAAGGGGGTCTTTTGGGTGGACGTGGTTCGGGACATTGAATTCACCCAATGGGTGCGACCACTTAAGGGGGTCTTTTGGTGGACGTGGTTCGGGACATTGAGGTGGGTGGCAACCAAAAAAACGTTCACCCAATGGGTGCGACCACTTAAGGGGGTCTTTTGGTGGACGTGGTTCGGGACATTGTTCATCCTGAAAGGCTATCTCATTGCACAACCGCACATAGCAGGCCACGTCAGAACCCTGGCAAGGTTGCTTGGCCATCTGGTACGGCATCAAATGCATCTCAATGATGTCATGCCACTCAGCAGGAAGGCCTTCTGCAAGCAGCTGACGGCTGACGTCAGCATCCGGCTCCATGCTTGTTGTTTCCCGCCCAACCGCTGGGAGGTCTGGAGCCAAAAGGCTGGACAAAGACCTCAGCGCACGCGCGTAGTCCCTGTTCGCAGCATTCTCGCTGGAAAGAACCTGGACCATGTTGTTCATCAATGCAGTGCGAACCTTGGCCTGGCTCAGAAAGCTCTTGAGCACACTCAACGCCTCAGGCTGGCTCAGAAATGCTGCCTTGACAGCGTCGGCTTGCTGATTGCCCAGTTTGGCGTGAAGCTTCTCCCAGCCTTCAGCGGACATCCCCCCAAACCAAAAAACAAACCTGAAATACGGTGGTTGGGGGGCTATTCCCCACATAAACCACCATTGTCGTGTGAGGTCGTTGTAATTCACCCAGTTTTAATGGGTTCTGTTGGCGGACATGGGTTCTGGACATTGAGACGGGTGGCGATTGATTTCCACCATAGTTGAAAGTGATCTCCCCAAACAATGCACCGCCAAATAGGCGTACCAGACATGGAAACCTTGAAAAAGGTGAGGACTGTTTGCTGGTTGAAAGGGCATGCTGCTGTTGAGAGGAATTGCACAGGTAAAGCTTCAGAGGATTCCAACGACCCCTCCCCAACAGAATGTGCCTGTGGCCAAATCTCGGGGCCGTTCTTGGTATCCACTGTGAAAGGATCCATGATCATCCCTAGTAAGCAGTCCCTATTCAACTATCCATGACCGTACCAAGCAAACTAGAAGCCCGCCAAAGCCATCACACCCCCTCCTTGAGTTTCAATTTTCACCAAACGAGCTTGGCCTTCCCCCTCCCTTTTAAAATATTTCGAGTGGACCCCCTCAAGACCGGACCCTCGGGGTCCGCCCGAAGTGAGAAGGCACCCGGTTTGAAGGAAACCAAAGGGACGCCCTCCAACTTGTGTTTACACTGTGGGGGGGTTCCTTGCTGCTCAACGAGTCCAAAAGGCCAAGCCGAAAGTCTCGAACGTCGCAGTCATTCTGCCTGTTGAAGTGGAGCACTGCCCCCACAGGCAGGGTGAGGCGATACCTTTGCGCTTGAGCGGTGGGCCAGAAATCCGATAGGATACATCCCAAAACCCATCATAACAAAGGAATCCTCTAAATGGGTGTTTCTCCGAATAAGGGGGTCCCTACAACAACTGGTTTGCTTTGGGTTTCCCTTGCAAACCAAAAGGGGTCCACCCTTTTCAGAAACACCCAAATCAGGGAGTGCTTGGTGATGTTTTGCACCCGAATGTATCCTAACAACCCTGATTCAACCGGTCAGCTACTGCTTTGGATTGGCAGTTTAGAGGTTCGGTGTGGTTTACCCAATACACAAGCCAGGGGTTCAACCACAAACCTGAGTTGGCTGTCACAACCCCTGTTCGCAGTTGAGAATGCCGGAAAACGACCGCGTTGGGTCCTTTGGGGATGGTATCAAGGTTCATTCCTACTAACGAGGAAGGATTTGCAAATAACAAGTCCACCCAAAATGGATCATGTCCCTCAAGGAAAGATCCATCAATCCGAAGGACTGATCACTCCATGGCGCGGTCTGCCCTTCCAGTCCATCTCCTTCGTTCGACACAACTTTTAGTCTAATGCGCTGCCGGCTGCCAGCTTTTATTGGGCGGGGAAATGGTCTTCCCAACAAGTATGCCATGTGTGTCTCCTCTAGAACGAACCTGAAAAAGCGGACCCTCAAAACACACACACCCACACATTATAGTCTGGCAAATTGGGGCAAACTAGAGGCCTTCTCTTTTTGCCCTCCTTTCAATACTCAAGCGCGTCTGATACAGCTGGGCGCGCAGACACGCATAAACACACACTAACACTAACACTAACACAAACACAAACACAAACACAAACACACAACACACACAACACACAACACACAACACACGCAAACACAAACACAAACACAAACACAAACACAACCAAATACACAAACACAAGAAAAGGAGAACGACACACACTCACACACACACACACAGACACACACACAAACACGCAACACACACACACACACACACTCACACACACTCACACACACACACATTCTCTGAGTTGTTCTAGGGTTCGGGATTCCGCACCACCTCTGAGACTCTTGAGCCTCGCCCTGCGTTTTGGGGTCCCGGCGAGGTTCCCGCCAGCAGCGGGCGCGGCAAGAGGAGCACCTGGCCGTGCGGATTTCTCTCCTGGCAACTTTCTTAATGCGTGAAATTCCTGCTGATTTTGGTGGGAGATTCTTGATGTTGGATGATCTTTGGGAAAACCTTGCTTTGCGTGGCAAATTTGGGTCGGCGCCCCTTCTCATCATCCTGCAACCAACAATAAACTAGCAGCAAATGTGCAAGTTGCTTATGCATGTGAGCAGCGCCTGCTTCCCCCAATGACTGGCTCCACACATTCATTTATGCCTTGCTGTAAACCCTCTGAAACCAGGGGCTGTGTTGCACTCTCAAGTGGCTTGGCGCCTTAACTATTGCAGGGCCCCTGTATTTCCCTGAGATGGGGAAAGAACATGACCTCTGGGGGCCATTTAAAGTAAGAATTGATACATTTGAAGGGGGACATATAGATCGCACCTTTGGCCTTGCTCTTGGGCTATCTTAGTATAGACCCCTAGGTCCATGAATTTGGTAGGTGGTTTATCCTAGTATTCATGAGGTTTCATCCCTGGTTGATGCAAAGTGGATTTCTTGCCCATTCATAGTACGTCGGACGAACAAGCATAATGACTTGCAAATCCTGGCCCACACCGAGTGAGCCAAACATATGAAATGGTATCAGCAGGAAAGGCCTGCTTGGCATGCCATGAGTCCATGTTCGACACGAAGGAAGTCGAAGCCGGCCCTGTAGTGTTTACCCGGAAGTACTAGAACCCCCCCCACCGTGCGAGAGACTCACTCACATTGGTATTGATTCATGCTGAAGCATGCCGCAATGTGCCGAAACATGCGCCACATAGCCGCATGCAGACAGGTTCGCGCGTGTGGCGCGCTGGTAGGCAAAGCTGTCCTCTCCAATTGGGGACAGTGACAGCGCCAACGAGCTGAAGGACCAAGAACACGAAGTAGCCCAGGTTCACATCGTTGTACCCGTCCGCCTAAATGATTTGCCCAGACCAGCGAGAAATGCTCAGCACACCGGCGCTCGCAGACAGGAGCCATCACTACAGTATCATCATGAGGTCCCCTGAAAGAACAAGATCCGCATGCCTGAGCGGTTTGTTAGCGAGTCGGCATGATTTGGATCAAAACCGGCACCCCAAGAGTCAAGGCCTCCCGCCCGCTAGCATCGTGCTAAAAGTACATAGAACTTGTTACCCGAAGGTACGATAAATCCCTCTCAACTCCCCAGGCTGGGACCCGCCAAGGGGCTGCAACTGCAGGTTGCTAACCACTCAGCTAACCCCCGAAGCCACCTGAGTTGCCTTGAGTCCTACTCCTTGTGCCCAAATTGGAATTGTGTCACCCAAAGGAGGCACTTTTTGTGGGTGCCGTTTAAGGGGAGGGTCCCCATGTTGGAATGCTTTACGGAGTGATTCAACCACTTTGCCTTGATTTGGACCCCGCCCCCCGGCAAAAACAAAAAACAAAAACGCAATCATCATGAAATAGAAATCAGCTGGAACCCTGAAAAGGGCCTGGAAAGAACCACTTCCTGAGCGGATTGGCAAAACAAGTCCAAGACTAGTTGCTTGCCACTGTCCAAGCCCAAACGCCCAAACGTCCAGACCCGAGCGAGGCGATCCCTTCCGTCCCCAAATCGAAGTCACACCTCGCGGTGGCGAAAAACTACCTGACTGGGGTCGCTGACTCTGAGCCGCTGCCTGCTGCAAATCAACGGAAGGAAACCAAAACGGAACCCAAACACGGACCCCAAAAAGGAACCCTGGCTTTCGGATTTTAGGCGAGCACTGCTCCACTGCATATGTTGACATAAGAACAAAACCTCGCTAAGAGTCCTGTAAACTTGTGGGTTTGGGGGGGTGGACCATGCCAACCTGGGTAGAATCCTGAACACCGCCGGAAAATGAAGGGGGGTTTCCCGTGGATCTGGCGAGAAGTTGCCGAGGGTTGCTTTGGGGGTGTCTGAAATGAGGGACGGCAAAATGGGTGTTCCGTGCTGAATTTGTTAAAACTACCTCATTCATGGTACGCTCAAACAAGACACCCATTTGGGCTACTTTTTTAAGCAGACCCAATTCGACTCCTTTTGAAGTTGGTAAGGCAAACTTAAGCAAACACAGCAGTGCCGCTCCGAATTCCCGGTCAGCACTTTCGGGAAGAACAAGGCAACCCTGAAGGGACCCCAATTGAATCTGTTCATTGAAATTCTATGGGTCAAACGACCCAAGGGCTTCGTGCCAAAAGGCCATCCGAAAGTTCGTTTTATCGCATCTGAAAGTTGAGCCCATCTGTCGAACCATGCAGGGTCACCCAAAAAATGTGGTGCGGCTCAGACCTTTTGGGGCGCTCGCGTTTGAGACAAACGCAGGTTACAGATCCAAAGCTTCACAAGTAGCGACTTTGCAACCAACAAAAAACTGAACAGAACGCGAGGACCTTTGGGCAATTAGCTTGTGATTGGCATGGGCTAGTGGGACCCCTGCTTCAAAGCCATAATCCGGTTGTATCAGGGAGTCCTGAGAAATTCACAAAATCACGGGTCAACGCGCCCGGATTTGTTTTGCCAACTCCAAGCCTTTGGATTGCAGCTATGTCTTCTCAGAGAGTATCAAGTCCAGGAACTATTTCCCTCCCAAAGGACTTCCAAAGTCCTGAGGCAAAGTCTGGGGTGATCCTTGTCAGCCCTTGCGACTCCACCGCTATGGTTGCGCCGTCTCTTTGTGGAAAAAAAAAACCTTACCAACCGGCCGCCTGTCAAGTCCTTTGGGGAACCCGATGTGCAACCAGGCTATTTGAGCCTGACTTGTTTGTACAGCCACCCACTAAAAATGAGCAGAACCAGTGAAGCACACATGAGCCGAGGTCAAATTACTTATTTCCAGTGGACATGGGAAAATGCTCGGTGACTCGGGACCCGTTTTGTTGTTGAAGTTTACGGCAGTCTGATTCCAGCAAGCTGGTGTAGTCTTGATTGATGGATGTTGCCCTCAGAGATGTGTCACCTTGACAAAAAGGTGTTTCATATTTTTCTTAAGGCTGTCAAAACTAAATGATTCGTTTTGCTGCTGCCATCTCGGTTACCAGTTTTGGCACATGCCCAAAGGATAACTAAATATTGGGAATGTAAGAAGGGTTCAGCCGCCTGAAATGAGGGATTCACGAAAAACCATCTCTCCCCCCAAACAAAAAACATGTTTCCGGTCCAGTCTTGGCGAACCTTGAAATGTAAAGGTCCAAAAGAGACCGCCCTAAGGCTCCCGATTTGTTTTGGGTTCGAAGAGGTGGCTCTTCGAATCGGGGTTCTGCATAGGGTCTGGGGTCCAGAAGTCCCCCCCCCCCTCAAAAGCCCCGCTGGGGGTAACGCAAACCCTCGATGAGCGCCCGGCCGGTCTGGCTGCTCCGAGGGCGGATTGATCTGCTCGATTTCGACCTACAAGCCAGGCCCAACAACCTTCCACCCAGTCCCAAAACTCGCTGGTTCTCAGCAGGGAATGAGGGAATGAGCCCCATAGCCAGTCATTCCCTAATGAGCACCCAGTTATCTTGGAATCTACCGTTTTGAGCTTCTCACTTGCGGCGTAACCAAAGACCAAACTTGTAAACTGCCCTGATTGGCCCCCGCTTGGCCCCCAGTGTCAGAGGCCGGGGTTCTTCATTGGGTCCAAGAACTGGGCAGCTCGCACCTCGGGTTTGCCTTCAACACGGGCGTTCCTCTGAATTTCCCCTTCACGAAACCGAGTGCCACTCTCAGAATGCACCCACATGGGTATGTTGGTCTCTGCACATCCCGGGATTCGACCCCCATTCAAAGAATGTTTGACCCAATTTGGATGATACTAATCCTTAGCAAAATGATGGTTATACTAACCACTCATCGATTTTATGGTGGATACCCCAGGGCAAATGGCATGAACTCCCCATGCCATTCCCGCGCCTCCAAGTCGGAGCGGGGATCACCCACCACCGCGGGGCCTCACATGGGGTATGTGGGGTCGCTATGAGCTTAAGCCGGGGATCACGCTGGACATCAGCAAAAAACCGGGGGGGGGGGGGGGGGGGGGGGGGGTGTCCGCCAACCTTTTTTGGTGTGTTGGTCTACAAATAGGCAATAGCCATCCGTTCTGTGGTGGTTGCTCTTCACCCGGCTTGTGGACCTTGTACTCCACAAGTTGGCACATGAAAGGGGAGACTTCCTGGGAAATGAGTGGGGACACTCCACAATTTGGGGCAAAGGTGCTGACTGATTGTTACTGTGAAATGTCAACTCTGTCCTTTTGGCTTGCAAATCAAGGGAAATAAACTACGCGCCCTTGAGGACATGCCCAAGCTATAAATGTCAAAAACTCGGGGGTGCCAACCCATATGCTATAGGAAAGCGGGGCTCGAAACCCGGGGGGGCAAAAAAAGAAACTACATGCCGATATAAAGTCTGCAGAAAGAACGCACGCAAAACTGCACCATGTTTGTGCCTTTAAAGGAACCCTCAAGGAAAACCAGAGTCAGTTTGGGGGTGCCCAAAAACAAGACACACCCACATGAACCCGCCCCCTCCACTGTGAGCCCATGACGATCCAAGTGGGGACCTTGTCCCCTAGCAGGCTACAGCCTAGCTTTGACACAACAAGCAATTGCGAGAATCTGTAAGAACCTAGACTAAGTCTAATTCATCAACCTTCACCATAGCGACCTGCATCATGGGGCACCTTGGGCATTTTGGACAGGGGGTTCCCAAGAGCAAATCGTCTTCCAACAACCTCTTGCCAGCTTCCATGATTGGAGGGTGGGTAGCTAGTGGGGCAACGTTACGCCTCAGCAGATTGAAAAGTCACTGCGGTCAAACCGGATGAAGTTCCTTGCGCAACCCGTGAACTTCTCAAGGTCCAAAAGATGGTCATCAAGGTCATTTCAGTCAGCAACAATTGTTTATCTCCAAATCAGGAGAACAAACACCTCGAGGCCCCTTGTCAGTTTCTTCTGGTCTCCCTTTGCTCTGAGACGAGCAGAGACCGTGTTAGATCTATGCGAAGATTGTCTCCTCCACATCCGTGGAAATCAAAAATTCGAACTTGTTGGGTAGGGTGAAAGTAGATGGCGCAACTGCCGTTTATGCGAGCAAGAGGATGACTAAACCAAAATCGGGGGGGGGGGGGGGGGAATTGCGCAATCCACTTTCAGATAAGTTTAGCTTTCCCAGTCCCTCAAAAAGCTTAGTGGTTGGATGTGGCCAGACGAGTGAGCCTTCTGCAAAAAGTGAAGTTGTCTTGCTGCTGTCGCCATCGCAGGGTAGTGATCAAAGGAAGAGCACCTCCTTGCGGTCTTCCAAGAAGCCTTGCCACTCGCCAAGTTTGTCCAGCGATCAAGATGCCCGGCTTCCGCACATCTGTCGAGGAACATCTCCGCAAATGCCACGTCCGCCAACAGGGGCACGTGCAGAAGGGCAGCGCCCACCCGCTGGCCGTCCTGTAATGTAACGTGATGAGTTGTGGTGCTGAGCAACGGTCATTCCCATGACTACTTTCTCACTTTGAAGGGGATGGCAACCTAGGACCATATTTCCACAACCATGCCCATGCCTTAGGGTGAACCAATATGCAGAAGCAAACAGCTACCAACAAAAAGAGACGCCCGCCTTCGAAGGTCAGCTTGATGAGCGTTGTGGCTGCTGCCTCCTTGCGCAACAAGCACAAACTCCCTGAACGTAAAAAAGAACGCCCGAAGGTGGAAGATCCAACCACATGGCCGCCAAGAGTCTTTGGGGGAAACTGCGGAGTAACTGCCTGTCGACTCGGGGTTCCTGACCACAATGCTGAGTCGAGGTCCCCAATCCCATGTTTAACTTTTCCCTGCAAACAGAAAATGGAACTGGTCATGGAGTTCCCCGAATTTTATGTTTGACGGGATATGCCGCCAAGCAAAAGCCCGAATATCATAGAAATAATCCACTCCCCTCCTCTGTCAACCAGCTGGCTTCCAAATAAGGATCAGGTCTGATGCAAAAACCATCGTCCACAATATTGGAAGCCCTCAAATTTCTATCATTTAGGCGGGGCTAAAAGAGAATGTACAGCTCACAAAGAAGAATGTCCGTCAAAATATGTGCCTTTCTCGTAGATATTCGGACTGAACCGCATTTGGGCCCTTCTTACTCCTTGCGACACCCTTCAAATAGTCCTGGGCAACTGATGATAATTATAGCAATAATACACAACAAAAAGAAGAATGATAGTAATTCACACCGAAAATCAGGGAGCCTTTTGAAAGGATGTTTCACCACACACTGTTCAATGGTTGTATTACACATCTCGATTTTCACCCAGTGAACAGCCAAAATAGTTTGTGTCATTCCCCTCAGGTCCATCAATCAAATCTCGAGGTTGAGACCCCGATTCTTTTTCACCATGCCTTTCAACCAACCCAGCTGTTTCCAGCCTGAGTTCCAGGCGATTTGTGGGCTTCGACCACCCTCTCGGCCAAATGAATGTTCCTTTCATGTCTGAGGGGGAGAGAATGGGGGACGTTTAGAAGGATGCCATAGCAAAAGCAGCCGGACCATCTCTGACCAAATCTGGGCAAATGATTCAAGCAGGAGTCGCTCGGTTTCCGAAATTGGGAGCTCGTGAACGAATTAGGCCAGAAACGAGACTTTGTGAAAATTACTTGTTTCCCCCAGAGGACGTGGAGCTCGAAAATGGTACCTCTTGGCAAACGGAAACAAAGACTAAAACCTGTGTAATCTTAGCTTTTGAATTTTGAAACGAAAAGGAAATTGTAGGAAATTGTCCTTTTGCTGGAAATCACCCCTAAAAGCACCCAAGGATCCAAGATCTGCCGCGCGAATTTCACCATGGCCGGCCGGCCATCCCGACTCCCGGCCGCGTTTCGCCGATCCGCCGATCCTGCTGCCCGCGGTTGGCGGCCAGGCTGACCACGGGCTCCGCCAGAAGCCGGGTCACGAATCTCATGGCCTCAAACTTTGCATCATACCTGCTTCCATTTGCTTAAGCCCCAGGGATTACAAAAAAAAACACACAGTAGTGATAGATTCCCTTTAAAACCAGCAAGGTGCCCTCGAAGCTCTCGCCAGCTTGGCATGCTTAAGCCGGATTCCAGTCGCAGTGTGAAATGGGCGGAGAATTCACCTACCCCAAAATGGTACCATTGGTTTTGACCCACGGCCACATGTTGTAACGTGAATTGCTTCTGAATAGAGCTTAAACACTGGGGGGGGGGGTAGTGGGGGTTACCTGGGGGGTTGCTTGGGGTCTGGGGATTGGCTGGGGTTGGGGTCTAATTCGTTTCTAACTCAGAAGTAAGCTTGGGGTTCAAGTCACATCCTCAAACATACCCGAGCCAAATGGCGGTTCAAAGGAAGCCCACCCCCAAAGTACTTTTGGGAACCCCTCCACATATTCACTTGAGGAACGCAGCTGAATTTGCCAGAAGCCAGTTTGGCTTTGGGCAAAGATGGCCATCAGAAGGTTTAAAGGCTACTTTAGTCAAACCAGCAATTTCTGTGAGGATTTAGGTGCTTGTTTCTAGTCAAGCCAAAAAGCAAGCAAGGGGTGTTTGGGATGTTGCTTCCTTGAAAGTGTCCTGCTGATGTCTCTGGAGTGAATATGTGCCCTTTTGGGTTGGTTGAAAGGGAAACCAAAAGGAAGCCAGCCATTGTCGGGCCTTTGAGACAAGCCCAACTCCTCTTGGCGTTTGGAAAGGCCGGAAAGGTTCAAGGCTTTTTCCTGGCGAATTCGGGCGGTTTCTTTCCAGTCGTTGCGAATCTTCAGACCAAACCACAACAAGGATTGGCCTTTTTTGGTTGGAAAGCAGTGGGCTTCTAGTGGTGTGGACATGGGTCTGGCTTCATTGAGAAAAAATAGAGGACCAAGAAACACAAGGGGGCTTGTCAAATCACGGTGCCTTGCTATCCACTTAAAAAAGGCGACACGGCTCCAAAGAGGGAGCCTTAGCTCTTGTGACCTTTTTGGGGTTGGAAAGCAGGCTTTCCCCATTTGGGGTCGTTTTTTAACGGACACCAACACGGAACACCATTTGGGCACAGCCCACATTCGGCCACACTCCAGTCCTGTTTCTTCCAAGAATTGGGCAAATGTCCTGTAGAATCTCTCGTAGCTGCTTTCTTGGATGACCACTTGCAAAGAATTCCTTCAAAGTTTGACAAGTCAACATGCGAAATCCGAATCTGAACGGCAGAACCGCTCGCATGGTTCGCACCTTTGAAGTCAATTGAATGATCGCGACCCCCCTGCAAGTAAAAAAAAGAGCTGCTGGTTGAAAGGGAAAATGGGGGTTCTCCCTGACACGGGATTTCTCCCATACCACCCCCAAGAGGGGGCACTTTGGAGGTACCTAGAAGCACTGACTGAAAGTGTACCCCAAACGCCTCTAAAAGTATACCGCATGCGGCCCATAGCCAGGATAAAAACAGGAGAAACAAATTGGGTCTGCCCCACCTTGTACCCTCTGAGGAAATCCATAGGAAACGTGTTACAAGGGGACCTCTCAATGGATGTGACCCGTTGATGGGGAGACCACAAAGTGGTTCCTTTCGGGTGCACCAAAGTGTCCTGAAGCGATCGGAATGCGGGCGAGCGATGCGTTGGGCTTCCCCACGGCTTTGGCGAAGAGGTTGGGCTCCGGCCAGGTTGCCTCCGATTGGCGACCAGCGGTCGCAGTTGGCGACCAGTGGTCGCATATGTATCCTACCATAATATATATATATATTCATATGATTTCATATAGCAAGCGCCCACCATGTTCGGGGGGTGCAACTTTGAGAAATTAAATTCCAAGTTGGTCTCAAGGCGAGGCATCTGGAACCCCCAGGAAGGTAGAGGGCTCCGTATGCTTTCCCTTCGAAATCCTAACGGGGGTTCCAGTGAGAAGGACTCCAAGAGGGCACTGGTTTCATTAAACAAAGAAAGATGTACCCCTGGAACATCCAGAAAACTTGCAATCTCCCAAAGTGGGTTGATGAACCGTTCGATTGGAAGATTACCTACCCTTCTGTGATACCAATGCGGCATGTTTACTGTATCACTTGGAAGCGGAAAACCTTGTTCTCACAGAGAGTGGCAACCTTTCCATATATGCAGGGTATATGAATAGACAGCCCAGCCACCCAGTCGGCCCCCCCTTCCCCCCGCCAGATCCAGCACATTCCGCAGCTCCAGGGTATACTGCCGCGCGGGGGCCAACTCCGGCACCTGGCAGCTTCTTGGGACGGTCAACCGACTTGGGAAGTGGGCAATGACCCCGGATGAATAAACCCCTGTTTACTAATATGGTAATAAAGGCCCCTCCTAAAGCGACAAATCCCCACTAAAACCAGGGACACCCCCCATATTAACAAGCAGGGGTCTAAGAATCCGGGGTCAACATGAACCAGGCTTATGCGTCGCACAACAGCGGTTGGTGGACTCGTAGCTATGGTCACACCCTACTTTCTAAGTAGGTTGAGCCTCCAACCAAGCTTCAATGTACAGGAGTTGAACCACCGAACAAATATCAAACCATCGAAAACGAGGAAGGCACAACACAGCTGCTAAAAAAAGCAGCTAACCCTCAAGTTACCCTTAAACTGAGGTTGTGGGAAGTAGGTTCTCACTTCTGTGAAACCAGGGAACAGTTGTCCCAGGTAGATGAATTTGGAAGGCCTTCCGTTCAGAAGTATTGCATGTGTGCGATTCCCGAATTCCTACAACCTAGACCCTTAAGAGGACAACCCCTGAAACCGCCAAACCTCCCTTTTGTGCGGAAGGAGTTCAGGGACGGGTTCCCGAAGCTATGGAGGCAGTGCTTTTGTAGGTGCTAAGCTTCATGAGTGCCACTAGGCACAGGGCCACACGGGATGTGACATCAACCCTGATCACCTCCCTGCAGGAAAGTTATTTCCCGCTTCTCAGAACAAAAGAAAACTCACTGAGAGATCTGACGTGTGTGTGGGTAGGGCAAATCCCCCCGGCCGCCCTGCCACATGTGCTCCCTTGTATTCGCAAAGGGCAACTGTACGAATTTGGAAGCCCCAAAGAGGGTACGCCCGCTTCCAAACAGTCCAGAAAGGGGGGCGGGGGTTCTTTGGGCCTGCCTAGTTTCATGAGGAATGATCTTCTGGCTTCAAGTGTCCATCTTGATTCGGACCTGGGGCTTCGGGCCAGGTCGGAACTCTTTGGCTCAGGCGGGTGATTTCTGGGGACCGGGGCTTGGGTGCTGTTTTAGTTGGGCTACTGGGGCCATGGGATTTCCGCAAGCCAAACCTCCGGAAGGCTTGAGGAATCAACTTCGAGGGGGCTGGTGCATTATTCCAAGGTCTCGAAAGGACTCCAAAGCATGACATGTCAAAGACTGAAAAGCCACCTGTGGTGGTGTTCCCATATGTTGGGTGACCCGTTGAATGGAATCGATCACTTAGTGTTATGTCAAGAAACATGATACACACACACACACACAATTTGTCCTTTAGTGCAAGCGATCGCACTCGGGGTCCCCTGAGCTGCTAGTAAGGAAAAATTATTTTAGGGGGGTTCTCTGACTAGTAGCCTTTTTTAAAATCCGAAGTCAACTTCGGGCAGGGGAGGGGGGGGGGGGTCGGACTCCAAACTTCCACCCCAAAGCTTTTGCTTAGCCCCTCAGCCCCTCAGCCCCTCAGCCCCTCAGCCCCTCAGCCCCTCAGCCCCTCAGCCCCTCAGCCCCTCAGCCCCTCAGCCCCTCAGCCCCTCAGCCCCTCAGCCCCAGGCGGCCACGATAAGGCAATCCTTCAGGGCAAAAGTCACGGAAAGTTGCCCCAAAACGACATGCTCGGATGCCATGATGGGCAACCTACTAAGTAAGTAGGTTCTAACCATAGCTTTGTTGTGGGACACGGGATGCCTGAATACTATAACTATAGTTACAACCTACTTACGAAGTGGTTACATCCAGGGTCCAAGTTGGTTTCAATTAAGGTCCAATCCCCTTGGTCTTCGGGGATACTTTAGGCACATGTCGTCCCTAGCAACAAAACTCGACGAATATCTTTCGGTAATGAGCCAGAAGGACACCAAAGAAAGCACAAGCGATGGTTCATATAGATCATTCCCGCGTTCCCGACTGAGAACCAGCAAGAAAATGAGGGGGGCACAGTGAGCCACTCGATTTGAAAGTACAAGGCCGGCAGGGTCTCGTTTTTCAACCAATGTTGAATTACACCACCCAAAAGTTTGAAATGGCAAAAACACCACCAGGCTGTCATGATGGACGTAGCGCAATCATGATTCATTGGGTCCCGCTATGGCCACGGCAGCTTGGCGAGTAACTGCCCATTTGCTTGTGGTAATTTGGTGAGTGCTCCAATCTACGCTCCCTTTGCCACAAATCGATGACCTTGTAGTCCGTGTAGAGCCCCCGTCCGGTCCATATCGTTGCTGTTGTATTACACATGTTCCCAGAGATCCCAGAGATCCAGTAAAACCAAGGTTTACCTTTTGAAAAGTTCACTAACAACGGGTCAAAACTGGGTGACCAATGGTTCTAAGGTCTGTTTTTTGGGGAAGTGAGATTCAGGTCCGCATCTTTGACATGCAAGGGTCAAAACCAAGTGTCACATAAAGGCCCAGGATCGACCATTGGAGCTTCACGGCCGTGTTATCCCTGAGACACCAAAATGAAGGTGTTACAGTCCCAGCATTTTCCTTTTGGGGTACCAACATTTCATTGGATTTTACGGCGCTCGCTATGTATGTCCTGAAGCTACCAATTGGTGTTTGGGCACTTGAACCCTTGCTGGGTTGATGGGAACCACTCCCCAACCTCCAAGCCACCGATCCAAAACCAAGAATTAATGGCAAGCTGAAGCGCAATCCTTCAGGGGTGTTTCGGCAAGCATGTTGGCAGTCTTGTTTCTTCCCTGTTCCGGGCAACTTGAGCTTCAGAACACGGGTTAATTGCTAAAAAATATGCCAAGCCAAACCGCTGGGACTCGCCCATCTCGGTTCATACTTTTCTTCAGTACCCAAGCCTTCCTTCTCTTTCACTTGTAGCCGAAGGGACCATGGGGCAATGGCCTCTCTTCAAGAGCCCTCGCAGCATGGTCCGCGAATCCCGCCATTGGGGCACTTGAAGCGCAAAATGGAAAGCTGCATGTATTTCGAGCTCGCACGGCACGCTGATCTAGCATTGGGGTTCCGCGGTTTTGTCATTGGGGTTTCTTTAAAATCACGCATGTGTTGTTGGTTGTGTAACCAAACCACAAAACAACACCACAAATGCAGGGACTCCCTGCGCCATGTTTTTCCGCGTGGGAAAAAAAAAGGGGAAAAAGCGCCGAGCACCCCGGACTCAACGGGCGTCTTCCGTCCTCCGTCTCGACTCCCACGGAGGCCTCCACCTGCGACGGACTCGTCTCTCTTCACCCCGGACATGGGCCCGGTCCGACATGGAGCAGCACGGGCTGATGGAGATGGAGACAAGGGTCCAGAAAACGAGGCGCGCGTCTTGAGGAACCAAAAGAGAGTGGATTCTAGAGCTGCTCTGCTCGTGGATGGTTGGAGCCTTCTTTGTGACCTAGGCTGCGCCAAAGGAGCCTTGAAGGGGTGGCGAGGTGAAGCTCTTGGCCAGCGGCGTCTATCCGCGTTGAAGTACGGAGTTTCCTTTGGGGAACCTTTCCAAGTGCCAGGTAGGGAGGGGACTCTCGGACTGCATCTCCCCTTGCAAATCCATGCAGCATTCCAACTCACCCATTCACTTTCTTCCCAGGCCCTGTATGTGAGCCAACAACTGTAGTTGTGTGCAGGCCGCAATGAAAATGAGAAGAGCCAAACAAGCAGAGTCACAAATCACACATACCGAGACTCGTCCTCAATCTAATCTTTCTCTCTAACCCGGCCGTTCTCTGTTGAATTCCCCGAATCAGGTGAATCAAGCACAAACCTCGTTGCAAAAGGTTTTCAGCATCTGCCCTGATAATTTACCTTTCAGGAATCACCCCGGAAAGGAAAACTTGTGGATAGATGTTTGGAACTGTCTGGGGTCATAAAATGGTCAGGGAACCCTAGTAGAGAAAGGCCCCCGCCGAGCAGTTTGTAGAACCCTAACCTAGCTAGAAGGGTTTACATGGGCGCTCGTGATGACCGTCCAAGCGCACAATTAAGCGTTGCATCTGGTCCATATATCAGAAAATCGCAAATTGTACAGAAACAAAGAAAGAGACCCCAGAAAATCATACGTAAGCCTTGCAGCCTTGGCATCACTTGCACACGCCCCGCCCTCAGTCATCTGAGCGGGGTCAGACGTAACTTTCCTTCGAACGCCCACTTTGAAACCGTGAGACATCCCGCTCAAGTGGAGGTCCGACCCCACTTAACGGGGGTCCCTTTTTAGGCACATGCTGTCTGGTGGTTCAAACGCCAACTTGGGTATGTGTCAAAATAGGGGAGCCTACAAATGATAGATGTCCCTTTGCTTTGTTCAAACCAACCCAGTAAAGAGAACCCTCAAACACAAACACAAACAAACAAACAAGCAAACAAACAAAGAGCGAACGAACGAACGAACAAACAAACCAAACCGAACCAAGCCAAAACCAAACCAAGCCAAACCAACCAAGCAAACAAACAAACAGACAAACCAACACACACAAACCAACACACCAACCAACACACCAACCAACCAACCAACCAACCAACCAACCAACCAACCAACCAACTAACCAACCAGACAGACTAACAGACAGACAAGCAAACAAACAAACAGACAGACAGACAGACAGACAGACAGACAAACAAACACACGAACAATCAAACAACCACACCAAACAACTCAACAACTAGAGGTTAGGGGGGTGATCTTGTGACAACTCGATCATCGGATCGGCCTCCTGCAAGACCGTGGGCTCCTGAAAGAGACGTTTCGACAATAAACACTTGCCCCAAAGAGGAAAGTTGCAAAATAGACCCGAGGGTTTGTCTTCTTGAATATCGCAATCAAACCTCCTGCGAAACTTGGAACTACACATCGAAGTCGAGGGGCGGAATCGCCCCTCCTCCATTTCCATTTTAAGGTGGTGGGGACCCTCATCCTTGGAAGTTTTCTTGATGACCAAAAACCGAAGGGAGATCAGCACGTGCAAAGATGACACCTTTCCAGGAACTGCCGCCCTGGTAAGTCACCTAGTAAGTCCAAAGGTCTTGGAAAGTCTTGGAAATTTGTGGGGCTTGGCAATCCCTCGGATCCACGCTGATGGGTGCGAACGGGAGTGCTTCTGGAAAGGACGCTAGACACACTGGGACCCAAGAAGGACTCAAGGTGAGGAGACTTTTAACAAGTTCAAAATACCCTGACATACCGCGTATGCAGCGTGTATACACCCCTTGTGATGCACCCCTTGCGCGCCGCTGAAATACCTTGTAAGCCCAGTTCAAAAGGAATATTGACGTCACCATTGCCTGAAGAAACTCCCATCAAACTGGCCTGTCCAAAAAGTGTTTGCTATCATAAGAAAAATTGGGAGCCCTGAACAAAAGGCAGATTTCATATCCCTGTCCCTTCTTTACCAAATAGGCTGGTGCTAAGCTGGCCTTCAAAAAGAAGAACCCTGACCCTCAAGAAACTCATTTGCAGGTTGCTACCCCCGGTTGAGAGAATTGTCGGGTGCGTCTCCATGCTTCAAAATGAGGGGCCGGTTTTTGGACGATCTTAGGTCAAAGAGGAAACCAGTACTTGGAACCTCCATGCTGATTTGGACATGGGATTCCGTAGCAGAAGGGTTCCCGTTATAGAAAGAGGTCTGGGGTGCTTTGCGTGACAAGCGCGGCACTCTGGAGCGCTGTGATCAAATTGTGTGGCAGGCGTGCACTTTGGGTGATCGCACGTAAAAGAAATCTATGGCAGGCGCCGCACTCTGGAGCACGTCTCGCTGGCGGCGCTGAATTGCGTGGCGGGTGCAGTATTTTGGAGGGTCACGTGCAGATTTCGTGGCCGCAGCACTTTCATTGAAGCGCATAGTTTTGATTTCGTGGCAGGCGCAGCACCTTGAATGGTCGTGTTGAAATTTGTGGTAGGCGCAGCATGAAGCGTGTCTCACTTAAGCCTCATTCGCAGGCGCAGCACTTTGGAGGGTCGCGCGTTCAAACAGACAGACAGACAGACAAACAGACAGACAAGCACAGACAGACAGACAGACAGGCAGACAGACAGACAGACAGACAGACGGACAGACAGACAGACAGACACAGACAGACAGACAGACAGAGAGTTAGATGATAGATGGCTAGATAGAAGACAGATGGTAGGTAAATACATACACAGATAGATAGATAGATAGATAGATGGATAGATGGAAAGATGGATAGATGGATAGCTTGATAGATACAACGATAGATAGATAGATAGATAGATAGATAGATAGATAGATAGATAGATAGATAGATAGATAGACAGACAGGCAGACAGATAAATAGATATATAGATAGATTAGATAGTTTAGATAGATAGATAGATAGATAGATAGACAGACAGATAGATAGATAGATAGATAGATACATAGATTAGATTAGATTAGATTAGATTAGACTAGATTAGATTCGATAGATAGATAGATAGATAGATAGATAGATAGCAAGCTAGATACATAGATAGCTAGATAGATAGATAGACAGATGGTAGGTAAATCATACATAGATAGATAGATAGATAGATAAATAAATAGACGGATAGATCGATAGATACAGCGATAGATAGATAGATAGATAGATAGATAGATAGATAGATAGATAGATAGATAGATAGATAGATTAGATAGACATATAGATAGATAGACATATAGATAGATAGATAGATAGATTAGATAGACAAGACAAGGCAAGACAAGACAAGGCAAGACAAGACAAGACAAGACAGGATAAGATAAGATTAGATTAGATTAGACTAGATTAGATTAGAATAGATAAGATAAGATAAGATAAGATCAGATCAGATAAGATCAGATAAGATAGACAAGATAGATAAAATAGATAAGATAGATAAGATAGATAAGATAGATAATATAGATAAGATAGATAGCTAGATAAATTAGAATAGATTTATATTATATTAGATTAGATAGATAAATAGATAGACTAGATAGATCGATACATAGATAAATGGGTAGGTAGATAGATAGGTAGGTAGATGGATAGATAGGTAGGTGGATGGATAGATAGGTCGATAGATAGATAGATGCGACTGGACTAGACTATAATAGATTAGACTAGCATGGATAGATGATAGGCTAAATCAGATGAGTAGACAGGAGAGATAGATAGGCAGGCAGGTAGATAGATGAATGGGTAGGTAGTCAGATGGATAAGCCGATTAGAATAGCTTAGAATAGATAAGATTAGAACAGATATTTAGATTGGAGTAGAGTAGGGCAGATTGGATAGACAGACAGACACATAGATGGATAGGTAGGCGGGTACGTTGATAAAGAGACAGATAGGTTAATAGATGTACATATTCGTAGATGGACAACCGGATAGACAGATACATGGGTAGATAAATAGATGCACAAATAGATGCATGTGTGAATAGGCAGGCAAACAATATATAGGTCCACGGGTAAATGGATAGGCAGGGACACACACACACAACGGTAGCTTTGGGCAATAAATCGACATTCGGGTTCGTGGCTTCTATCAGGTTGATGTCTTCAAGCTCAAACCCAGGGGCACATGTCCCCAGAAATAATCGGAATGGGTGTGAGTCCAGGTACGCGCACCAGGATCGGACTTTTGGGATTTAAGAGCGGGGGAGTGTTCGAGTGCATTGGGTTTGGGTTGGTGCTGCTCGGAGGACGTATGCTCCGACATAGGAACCTATGGTGATTGTGTTTTACATGCAGTTTTAGAATGTGTTACCTTCAAGAGAGACACGTCGTGCATTCAAGAGAGTCCCCCGCTGCACTTTCAACGTCAGTGCCACAAATGTGTCAAATCGATGCTTCGAAAACTGAGGTCACAGCACTCCTTTGTTGAAACAAAAACAAGGAAAAAGCAACGGACCCTACATCACAATGTAAATGACTAAATTGTCCAATGTTGGTCGTGCCGCGTGGCGTCTAGTCTACCCTGATATAATCAAAGACTGGGCGTGTTTGTTTTGGGTGCCCTTTTCAGAGTTTACTGCTCATGGAAGACAAAGAAAAATACAATTTTGTCGAGGCCCCTATCTTGACACATACCCACATGGGCTTCCCGTAGCCAGTGTGTTTTTACTTGGGGTTGTCATTGTCATCAGCCTCCTCGGGGGTTTAAAACATACCCAGAACAAATCAAACGTTACAACATGCCCAAAAACCTGAACTGAACATTTGCAAACAGTACAACACGTCCCAAACCTGAAACAGGAATATCCCCCAGTAGAGGACCTACTTCATCGCAAGCTCCTTCTACCCCCTGGTCTGTGGACTCGCTCGCCCCAAAACCCCCTGGCGAACCGCCCAGCCTCGCCCACGGAGCCCCAAAGCACCACCGCGCCTGAAGCGGACGACAAGTTGTCTCGATGTGAGGTCTGTCTCAAAATGGGAATTTGGACCCCCAAACACTGGGGCTTTCTTTCTGGTTTCCTGATTGGGGTGCTGTATCTCCATGATAAAACAAAAAATCATGCATCGTGGCTTGACGGTATATTGCATAAGGCCGCTCATTCTTGCACCGTACACAAAAAGCAAACTGTGTCTTGGAGACTTTTCGAGCGGCTTCGTTGATCCCTTGCATTAAGCAGCTGACAAATGGTGGAAAGGCATGGCTGGGAACCACCAAGGTTCTGGGTCCCTTGGGTTTCTGTTTACCTGTTTGCAAGAAATCAGCCACTTTTCGGGCGGGTCCCAGCAGCTTTCTAGTCGCTTTCAGCTTCAAACTCCGGGAGGGGCTGATCCTTTTGACGGTTCTTCGCCGCGGTTTTGACGGAAGGTCCGGGGTTCCGGGAATACTCCTTTCAGCATTTTGGTCTTAGGCACCCCGCGGCTGCCCAGCTGCACCTGCAAGGCGGGTGGCCGAGCATTCAGGTTCTAAGGAAAAGGCTCCGATCGCTTGCACAGGACAATCATGTAACATCCGAATAAAAGACCCCCCCCCCTCGAGGGGCAACAGCCCCTCGAGGGGCAATAGCCCCCACACACAACTTGAATGTGTTTGTTTGTGCAGTTGCTTCAAAGACGAGGACATGGGTCTCAGATTGAAGGTTTCTCAAAAGTCAATCCGAATGTCGGGAATGGTCGACGGGGGTTCAGAATGCTTTGGTTCTCGCCACCTGGCTTGCTTGTTCTTAGGGTTTCCTTGTTGGCTTTCCTAAAAGGCCCATCCGAACAGGGTCTCCATCCCAATTAGGCTCCAGTCACCCCTGCCTAGCAAACCGTACAAATCCTGGCAAGTAACCCCAAAATCATATTTAAACCTGTTCGTGTCGCTCTTCTCCCCCGCTCCTTCAGTCAGGGCTCCCAACATTCCCCTTTGAGCATCACCCCGCCAAAACAGAACTCAACTTAAATTGGCAACCAAAAGGTGATGCGTCAAACATGACAAGGATAATTCTCAGAACCCCTGTCTGGCTTTGCGGGCTTCTGGGGGCTTAAAGGGAGCTCAAAGCGAACCCACCCGTTTTGGGGAGACTTCCCAGCGCTTTTTGCGTCGCAGGCGCCGGCTCCCGGAAGATGAAGCGGAACTGAGCGCCGGAGATGGGCACGACTCGCTCGTCGTCCTCGGCTCGCTTCGGTTCGTGTATATTTTTGTATTTCGCTCCTAAACGTCTGGCCCTAGGCATCGAGCCAAAACTTTTGCTGTCCTTGCAGTCCTTGCTGGCCGATTGCAATCTTTATCACTGAACCAAAGCTCAGCTGCTGTCAAAGCCTGGTGTTGGAATGATCTACCCAAAATCAAAGGCCGGCTACGCCTAATTGTGGTTGGGACTGTCCCCTACACACCTTCAACTATCCGGGCTTTGAGGGTGACATGAGGCACAGTCAATATCCATTGTGTCCGCCCAATGACATTATTTGTTTGTAGCCGTGATTTCCGCATACGTAACCAACAGCATCCCATTTGCAGGTAGATGTCGGAAAGTATGGCTCGTTGCTCGCAAGATTAGAGGTTGATAAGCCTGAACACATAAGGCTCAATAAGGCCTTACCGCCTCTTTTCTTATCTACAAGGTGGCATGAAGGGCGCATCTCAGGCATAGCATGTGAATTAATAGCATACATCAAAACTCTTCCCTTTCCAAGCCTGAGCTAATGTACGACTTCAGAAAAGCCCGCACTTCGCAAGCATCTTCTCATAGCCGAATTGACGGGCAAGCCTCCCAACATGGCCGTGCTGATCTGTGAAGCAGGAGGCCTGGTTCAGACATAAGTGCCTTTATAATTAGAATGGAGTTGTCGGAGCCATACAAAAAACCACATTTAGTCATGAATATGACTATTGGAGTCAACTATCAGTAATTATGTAAAGCCGAAATTTGTCATGATTAGTGGAGTGAACTATTAGCAATCCTGCAAAACCGAAGAGTCATGATAACTGGAGTCAACGATCTGTAATCATGTAAAATCACATTTCGTCATGATTATTGGAGAGAACGGGTACCAAATCATGTAGAACAAACGTAGTCCCGTTTTTTGCAGTCAACTATTCGTGAACACCTAAAGCCACGCCGAAACATGCTTATTGGAGTCGCCTATCGCCTACTAGTAGTTATCAAGCCTCTTGCATTGGGGCTGCCACTTCTTTTTGAGGTCAAACCTCAGGCAACAAGGGATCCTTACAGAAACTGGAAGCCAGCCCTGCAACCCCCTGGAACTCTGGAACCCTCTCTGAAGGCTGCCCCAAACCACCCCTAAGCTGAAAGGGAACAATAACGGGCAAACAATCAACACCCACACAAACAGGATTCTATTGCTTGACTACCCCTCTGTAGACTTAAACCACTTAAACCCAAGGTGTTCTTTTTGAGGGAATCAACCACCCCTGAGTTTAAGTCTACCTTTGGAGTAGTCAAAAAATGGAACCTGCACACAGAAAAAGGAATCACAACAATAACAAGAACCAACGCCACAAACGGTAAAACGAGGATTGACCAAAATCAAAAGCTGGTCCGGCGGGAGTTCTGAGCACATCAGCCCATGGCCCACCTGAGGCCCCAACCATGCCCTGGTACCTCGGGATCGAGTCAGATCTGTGTGCGGGGGGGGGGGGGGAGGGTGGTGTTGAAAGTGGCTGGTGGCAAAATGGCGGTCGCCGCCATTTTGCAGACCCGGGCGGTTGGAACAACATGGTCTTGTACCAAGCGAACGGTGGAGGATGCGTGAAAATTGGTTCGTGGAGGTCGAGAAATAGGTCTGGGGGGTGAAAAAACGACAATTGCCCCTGGGTTCTCCCTCAAAGACAACCACTTAGGGTCAAACTTCGGGATGGCACCTCCGGCACCGAGACGGGTCCAAGGGGAGCGGATTTGTGGCAAATGGACGAAAGAGCCTTGGTCTGTGGTTACAAATTTGGTTGGAGTCAACTACCACTCCTTGTGGGCAACAAAATAACAGGCGTCACTGGCATCTCAAAAGTTGCATTTTGCCGGTGGGACGGAGTGAAAATGCAACACAACTTTTGGAGGTTGAAAAAGGGGAAAATTTGAGGGACCCCTGACTAAAGTCGTCCGAAAACAAACACCTGATTTCTAGAGAACAACCACGCAAAGCCGTGACAAACACCGCCCGGCGCGGGTTTGGGTTCAACAGGCCTCGTTTGAGCGCCCACATCCCACCCGTGCTCTGCGATTGGCCAAAGTGTGGCGAGAGGTTCACAAAGGGATCCTGGGCAAAGGAGAGGCTTCTCATAATAAATGTCTCCAAAAATGGTTGGTGTCCTTTTGGTTTCTGAAATACGAAGGAAAGGGGCTTCACCATTTTGAGAAACCCCCAATTTACTAGCGTTCAAGAATCAAGGAACATTCGGGTAAGGGACCTTCATGGGTGACAGGTGCTTGTTGAAATTTGCACAGAGGCATCATCATAAACACCCAACTCCCAAAGACAAATCACAGACTTTCGAGCAAGCCACGGATAGTTGGGTGTGTCTCCATGGAAAACCCCAAAAATGGGATTCAGGTCACCGCTGAACTGCATGGACATGGGGTCAGAAGAGACTTGATAAGCGGTTGTCCAAGCAATAAAACCTCATATACTGGAGGTCGAGTTCATCCTGCGTGAGCTTGTGATAGTTTCCCCATACCCATCTTTCGTGGTTCCCCCCAAAAAAGATGTTGGTGTCATGTTGGCTCCCCTTAACACCACTGATCAACGTCAGGCCCCCCTGGCCCACAACATACCACCTACGAAGATTTTGTCCGTCCACAGTTGCGAATAGCATGGTGTCAAAGAGAAGTCGCCCATTGTTCAGGGCCATCTAATTAGGAACCTTGGCAAAAAGGGGAGTGCCGTGAAAGGAACGACTGCCAGGCTGACGCGACCGATCGCTCGCACACCCAACCACCCGTCGCAAACCCAACCCAGAGAGAGCCAGGCCAAAGGCCGAGGCGCCCCCAGCGCTCCGGCTCGCCCACCACCTGCGATGCCAGGCGGTGCCACACTCCGCAGCCTCGGCAAACTGCGAATCGGATCGAAGGAAGTCAGTTGGTGACCTATTTTACGGAGGCCTCGCGTTTCAGACAAACCCCAGCCAGGGCTCGAAGCAAGCCCAAGACGCAATTCCAACCTGGGCTCATCACAATTCACCACCCTGAATTGAGGATCGCATCCCTAGGGTGAGCTTGTTCAATGCTTCAAGGGCTGTCGTACACCCCAACGGCTCCAAACTATTCACATCCATAAGTCAGGCCTCTCGCCATGGTTCTCCAGTGAACTGGGCTGCAACCCCGGAAACCTGGCACAGAAGCCTGAAGCTTCCGCCGAAATGCACACCTCACTGTGGCCCGCGGCCCGACTCTCTGGCGCTGGCATTGCTGCAATCCTAAGCAATATGCGCGACTCGACGCGCCAGCCACGAGGAAAACCAAAGGGACACCAGGGGAATCCAGAAATTGCCAAAAGCCCATTGAAATCAAAAGAACCATCCTGTTGTTCAGGATCCGAACGAGCCAGGAAATAGAGGACACGTGCCAAAAGCTCACTGAATACCAGGGGGTTTGGCCTGATTCACTCGCTATGATCGAGCCCATCTGGGCAACGCGCTCCAAAGGACATGTTCGGGACCAAGCTGGACCAAATCTGCTGAAAGCTTTGGGACATGGTCATCAGTCCCTTGCTAATCTAGACACCTGCAACAAAAAGCCAAGCGTTTTAGCTGCCTAGCCTTGGTAACCCCAAGCAAGCAACAGCTGTTTTGATCGTGGAAGATGTGAAGTCAGCTAGCACCCTCCCCACAGGTTTGATGTCTGGCAATATTTATCTTCTGCAGAGGTGCGGAACAAACTTTGTTTGCGCCGCTTTTCCTCTCTGATTTATACAAGGCCCGTCCTCCTCAATTGTTTGTGGCAACTTCTCATTTGAAGAGTTTGGGCCGAGTATCTCAAATAGACCAGATAGAGCCACCTAAATAGGCCCTTCCATTTTTGGGGGCACTCATGTCAACATTGTAATAGCTTAAAGTCTGAACATCTTGAAACCGTAGTGGCTTAGCTTGTGTCAAAATTTTCATGGCTGAAAGTCAAACAAAATCAGGATGTCCTCCCTAAATGGATTAAACTCTCACAAATACGATTGTGAAATCTGAAACAGCTTACGGGCTGAAATGTTGAAAGTATGTGTGGCACAAAGTGTCAAGTTCTTGATAGCTTAACGTCCGCACATCTCAAAGCCTTAGTGGCTTAACGTGTCAAATCTTAACGGCTGAAAATAAATAATGGCTGAACACATAAAAACCCAAATGGATTAAGCGCTGAAAAATATGAATGGCTTGCAATCTGAGGGTCAAAGAAAAATGTTTAACTCTTAACGGCTTATAATCTGAAAAACCTTAGGGCTTAACATCTGAAAATCTTAATAGTGTAAAGTCTATCTTAATGGCTTAAATCTTAAGGGCTTGAAACATGGCTTAACATCTTACTGGCTCAAAGTCCAAAAAATGAAATGGTTGAACATCTTAAAATCTTGGTGGCTTAGAGTGATCAAATTCGAATGGCTTAAAATCTTACAATCTTAATGGCTGAAAACCTAAACACCTAAATGGATCACACTCTGAAAACCTGAATGGCTTCAATCTTAACATCTCAATGGCTTGGATAATTCCAATGGGAAAATACCCAAGGGAAAGCTTCCAATGGGACAAGTCCAAAGCGGCGCATATAAGAAACCAGGCCTGCAATGTCGGCGGCCTGAGCCGAAGGCGTTAAAGAAATGGACTTCGATGCCTACACTTCGCCTGAAAACATCAGCCGAAGAGGGAATTCACCTTAAACTCCGCCCAAAAGATGTTTGAAACCACCCGGGATGGGGGCATCTAGAGCCTGCCTCAAAACCGGGGGGTTCCTTTAACTGCCCCGCGTCTTCCCCTGGGAAACAAAACCCCGCAGTCGACTGGGGCTCCGACCACCTCCACCGCCACCAGCTCCGGGGGATCCCGGTCCAAGGTCTGGTCCGAGAGACGGGCTGTGGGCTATCCCTCAAGGTGAGAAGCCCAGGCCTTGGGGGTTGATCTATTTTTTAACCACTATATTTTTATTTTTATTTTATTTTTTTAAAGAAAATGTGTATATTTCCTTACAGTGGATACAAGAGATCATAGGTGTACAAGAATGAAGTTCAAATGAAAAGGGATAGCCCTCAAGGCCCCCCCTCATAGACCTTTTTGAAGTCCTTTTTTTCTCGGGCCGTTTGCTGGTATCAATTCTCATGGCTTGCACAGTGGCCAAGAAATATGTCTTTTGGGCAAAGGCTCGGGTGCTGGGATGGACAACATCCACTTCGCACCAAATGGAATGGATGATACCACACACCATCTATCGACTGCAGGAGTTTGTCCATCAACGGGGTTGCTTTGAACAGAGGATGCGATTGGTGGAGATTCCCCCCCTCAACCAACTACAAAGATCCACCGAGTGCAAACGCTCCACTGTGACGGCCCCCATATGCAGTTCTACAAGCGCTTGGATGTTTGATTGGGGACACTTTGTGGACATCATTTTGGCTGGGATTCATGTTCACCAACCACATTTGAGGTGATTCCCTACTTGAATTCATGCTTCCCTTTTTCCCGACTGTCAGTAGAAACAGTTGGGGATTTCTCCCTTCCACGCAGTGCCATGCGCAAAACGTGCGGGTCATCCTACGGTTGGTGACCCAGGGCGATTCACCAAGGGCGGGGTACTCCCCGCACTGACGCCCGGACCATCTAAGTACCCCACCACTCCCAAACCTGCGTGTTTTGGGAAAAATAGAAGCACACCAAATCCGGTGGAAAATATATCTGTTCATCCAAACTACCTAGAAGAACACCAATATACCTCTCATATACTCGCTAAGTGTGGGCTTCGTAGATGCATTGACCTGCACGAATTTCTGTAGGTCACCAACCTGAATGAAGAACCCCTCAATGAACCTTGGGTAAGCAGATTTGTACCTTGTGAGGTCACGATGATATTTCTCACGGTGACAACGCCAACCCTTTGACATGTTCTTGTCCTTCTCCCTTTCCTTAAAATCATCTTCTTTGGGTCTTTTGAGATTGACCTGGTCCTTCTTCTTTGAGCTGCATAGACGCTGAAAGCTCCGTCACTGCGGTGTGGCGCGTGGCTTTGTCCAACATGGACAAGTAATGTCAAGTAGGTAGGCCTTAATCCCTTGCCACACATGGCAGGATAGCAATGAGCTCAACATTGCCAAAAACTGCCCTATATTATTTGATGAAAATAGGGTAAACTCACTCAAAGCCCATTAAGTTCATTAGACCTTTATTTTGTTCATACTTAGTTTGTGCATTTGCCCTTTCAGAAACTCGAAACAGAGTGCCTGCCCAAGTCCGAGGGAACTCTCCCGGCGTTCGCTCCGCGGCTCTTTCGCTCTTCGCGCCTCGGAGACGTGGAAGCCGTAGGCGAACTGCCCGGCGCCCCCAGCACCTGGGGCTGGCACGACCCAAAGCCCATGGGAAAGGCGCTGAAAGGAAGTGGTTTCTGTTTTCATGGGGATCCTTTTGATTTTGTTTGCGATAAAACCAACCAAAAGGGGGGTGTGCAATTTCGAGAAGCTCCTAAGTATCTGCATCGAACCGGACATCGGGCAAATGACAAAGGTCGAACCCAGATAGATCAACCTGTTGGAGTATGAAGGGCTTCTCCCCAATGATCGGATTTAAAAAAAAAAAATCGGACACCCTTTCTGTTGATGAACCTTGGGTTCATTCATACTGCCCAAACCGGAACTAACAGACCCCTGAGCGTCCTGGGATTTGCATGAGGGAGCTCGTGTTAATACAAATTGACGGAAGACACGAAACTCGGCCCCTCGTGTCGGTCTTTGGGAAGTGGCCTATGAATTGTCCTGCACCACAAACAATATAAATCTGCACGTGTCAAACCCATGGCAACGTGAGAAGGACAGGCCTTAGAGCTTCTTTGCCTCTCTGAATCAACTAACATGGGCCCTACAACACCCGCATGACAATGGAGCCGAGTCTCCCGCACAAGTGCCAAATCACGAGCCGGGTGTCTGGGCATGGGTCGGTCCAGTGGAAAGTGAATGGCTTGCTGGTTTTCAGCAGGGAATGAGGGAATAAGCCCCATAGACCACCGCTTTTGGATTCCTAGGGCATCCATTGGCTCATTCCAATCCTAATTCGCACATGAGAACCAGCAATTGGTAGAGCTGGACCCGACTTCCCAAAACCTCACTCAGGTCCAAAGCAATCAGGTGGGTTTCACAACAAACCGCCCCCCATCGAGCGCCCAGCGCAGGCCCAAGAAGTTGGCCACCACCCCTTCCTCGATGGAGACCTCTCCCGGCCAAAAAAATCGCTCCCCAAATCGGCCCCAAGTCAGTGATTTGGCGGGGGGCGGGGGTTTTGGGGGGGAGCGTTCCCTTTCTGGGTTTAAAGGGGAACCAGAAGGAAACCGCAACAAAAAACAAATGGGACCCCCTCTGAGACAGACCCATTTCAGGCAGGGTCTTCAACTCTCGCTGGTTGCCTGGAACAGCCTCTGATACCAAACATGGTTGTGTCCCATCCCTATAACTGCTTTGTGACATAGGCAATTCCAACTTGGCCAAGGAAACGTGAGCCTAAAACACAAGTTCCTGTGACCGTGATTTGCCTTGTACTAATTTGGGAGTGTCTCAAAATGTTGGATCCCCCTTTTATTGGCATTTCAGGGAAAACCCAAAAGAAACAAGGCAGCAACCCAGATGGGGAAAACAAGGCGGCCAAGCGGCGTTGTAGAAGTACCCCGGTTCCAAGTCCTTGGGCGGGTTGATGATGACCTGGCGGCAGCTTTCTTTCGCGAGCCTTCGCTCACCAAAGAAACGCCTCCCTCCCTTTTCCGGGAGGACAGAAAGGTAGGTCGAGCATCAAGGAACCCCTCGCGCAATCCCTGGGACTCTTCAAACAACAAAACTAAGCAACTCCATGCAACACGCGTTGAACATGTCAGATCTCACTGCCCGAGATCGGCCAAGAAAAGTCTATTTCGCTTGTGTACCGCAGAAATTGACCAAAAAACTTCAAGTACTCCGAACTCCGAAAACACTCAAGGACGGACCTCAAGGATTCAGGGGGGCTGAGTGCAAGCTGGGCCAGCCGGGTCCCTGGGCACTGCTTCGGAAAAGCAAGCGGGCCAGAAGTTGGAGACATACAGTATGTGTGTGTGTGTCTTTTTCTTTTTGTTTTCTGAAGAGGGAGCCCCCTTTAGCCAGTCACCCATTCAAGGGCCATCTATGAACATTGGCAAATTGGAGAGTCTCCCTTTTGTTGCTTGGAATTTGGAAGGTTTAGAGAGCCCCACAAGCCCCACCCAAATGGATTGTATGTGAGGTTTGGTTAACAAACGGTTGGTGGTGCATTTGCCGCACAACACAAATTCCCCCACAAGAGGCTCCCTAGTTTTGCTCATGTCCATTTGCGGGAACCAAACTGTACCCCAAAAATTGTGTGGCTTCCTTTCGCCTCCCCAAAAGCCAAGGTGAAAAGGGTATCTTTCGAAAACAATCGCGTTCACACACAAACACAAACACAAACACAAACACAAACACAAACACAAACACAAACACAAACACAAACACAAACACAAACACAAACACAAACACAAACACAAACACAAACACAAACACAAACACAAACACAAACACAAACACACACAACACAAACACAAACACAAACACAAACACAAACACAAACACAAACACAAACACAAACACACACACACACACACACACTTGATATGAGACGGCGAAACTGACAGTGCGCATCCCCATGCAGGCACAGGCTGTTTGAAGGTCTCCGGCAGGGCAATGGAGTTTCGGCTTACTGCATGCTCAAACATCTTTCGTGCCACCGACCATCCTCTTCAGGAACGCCATCGGTAGGTGACACTACTTCATGTTGAGACATCCAGCAAGGTGGCGTTCGACTCCAAAAAGAGAAAGGCACGACCGCAAAACCCCTTGGGAACAGGGGGGCCACACACACACACCCCTGCAGGGGGAGAAACAGAAACAGAACAGCCCGAACCTGAACACTCAGAGAGAACGCCAAGTTCTGAAAGCCGCCTCCATCATAATTCCCGATGGGTGATTTGGTCGGCTTTTTGAACTCCTGCCTGTGCTCGCCTACTTGCGGCCATTTTGACATGTGGCTTCACTGCCTAAGTTCAGGTGGCCTTCTGATGCTGTTCCTTCACCTTCCTGAGGCGCTCCAGACTCTTCCAGCGCTGCGTGACATCCGCGATGGACCGGTTGAGCTTCTTGGCCAGCGACTTGTACGAGTACTTGGACCGGCTGTCTCCCTTCAAGCTGCAGAGCTGCTGGTCATCTTCCTCTGTTCAGGCCCGAGGTACTTCCGGGGGAGTCCCGGGGTTGCCGGCATCGGAGTGAGCATGAGCAGGAGGTTCAGGAAGAGATTCAGGAGAGGAGAACAGTCCAGCGCAAGGAGATCCCGGAGCAGGTGCTGGAGTGCGAGATGCTGGAGGCGCCGGAGGTTCCGGGGAGTTCGTGTTCTCGGAAGATGTAGCGCGGCATCTCTTCCGCTTAGTTCGGCGTCGACCAGCGCCCTTCTTGTCCATGACGGAGCGGGCAATATTGGTCTTCTTGATGCTCGGCTGACCAGCATAGGCGTGCGCCATGGGGCTCTTCGAGCGTGGGTCTATAGCCTTGTTGGTGTCCCCCGTGATGATGCCGTAGGACAACGACTTGGGGTTGGCCACCGCGTTGTGCCTGTGGTCCGCGTGTAGCTGGAGTGACTGGAAGCCGACTGGTGGCGGAGGGTCGGTCGGAGTCTCTGAATTGACCGAATTCAGCATCAACGGGCCAGGTGGGTCTACCTCATCGAATCCAGCATGATCAGGTGCTCGTGGTCGCGATGATTCTGCCAGCGACAGGCCTCGGACATGTTGTTGCCGCAGGCGACCTTGCCCGTCATGGTACCGGCGACTGTGTGCCTCGTCAGCCTGATTCAAGGTCTCCTGGATGAGCTGCATCATGTCCGCAGCGTTCTGGGTCATACGGTGGTGAAGTGCTATCATGCGCCCGAGCATGGCGACCGCTCTCCGATATCGGCGAGAAGGCCAACACTTCTTGAACCAGCGAACGAGCTCCGTGATCAACACAAGAGTCAAAAACCCCAGAAACCAAAAAGAAGAAGAAGAACACCCGAACGCAAAAGCCAAAACGAGCCGGACCAGGTCCGGAGAAAGACCAAAAAGACAAAAGCGAGCCACAAAGCCAAACATCGAAAAACAGCGACAACCGGCACTTGACCGTTCTTTCTGGTTGGGATCGCCGGAAGATGAAACAGGTGCTGCAGGTCAGCTGACTTGTAGCCGGCGGACAGATAAATGCTGCGGAGCTGATCCAATGCCATCTGTACTGCTCTGGCCGGGTGCGCGTACTTGGTGGCGAGGGCTGACCGTGATCTGGCCCCGGAGAGAAGGGTGGAGAGACTTCCAGCAGTGTGGGGTCCTCTGATCTGCCAGATTTTGGTTGGGGTTTTGTAGTAAATCGCCCGGTCGCCCACATCGATGACGAAGCCGAGGAACTCAGAAGATCCCGCCTGTTCCAACACAATGGGGGCGCCGTAAAAGTCAGCTTGAAGCAGAGCCTCCAATGGAGCTGCTGGGTGACCGGAGGCCGGAGACGGGAAGATGACAAATCTGTTGTCCACATATCGCTCCAAAAAGATATTGTGACTGACTAACCATTGTCCGTAGATACGCTGCCAAATAACTTCGTGCCTCGCGACGCAGATGTGGCTGAGAACTGGGCTCAGCTGAGAACCAATCGCCGTCCCGTGGACTTGGCGCAGAATGAGAGTTCCCACCTGGACATACATGCATTGGAAGCTGGATTTGACGATACCCAGGATGTCCTCCAAGTAAATGACCCGCGTGGTCGGCGTACGTCCGTAGGATTGCTTGCCCGCAAACACCCGATTGTAGTGGACAGCTGCCTGAGTTTCCACTGAATAGATGAGACCGGGATGCCCTCGCTGGTGCTCTGCTAATAGCTGCTCGACTGCTGCGCACACTTGATCCTGAGGAACACTGTTGAAGAAGCCGGCTAAATCGTCATTGTGGAATGCAAGGGTGACTGTATCGTCTGTGTTGTCAAAGTAATGTTTGACGTTCTGCCATATCCTCGGCGTGGGGTGTATCCCCCATGAACACTTCCATGTAACCGCTGCGAGCTGCCGATGTACCACCTTATGGTAGGCTATAATAGTCCGCCCCGATTTCCAATCCTTCTTGCGTTTGAGAAAAACTTTTCCGACCGGGATGGCGGTGGTCTTCTTCCTGTATGCCCATTTGTACCTCTTCTGCAGGTGCCGCGGAATAGCTTCAACAATAAGAGCCCCGGCTTGATCGGGCTTCAGTGGAGTAGCTGCAAATGTGCCGGACTGAAGCCAGGTGTTGTGGAGGCCTTTGAAGTAGAGCTGAGGGCAGAAGAACATGAGGTGGTGGTTGTCGTGATCCTCGTTGTGGCATACAAAATCCTGGCCGAGGTGTCGATGCAGGATGTTGGGTTGGTGCTTGGTAAGGAGCTGACGGGTGGACGCGTGCTGCCGATGTTTCTGAAATTGACTGCGTAGGTGCTCCATGAGAGGTGCGTGGAACTGGTCCAGGGGCAGGCCGTGGTGCAAACACCATTTTCGTAGGCGTTCATGAACTTGCACTTCGTAAACTGAGAGGTCCACATAATACGACGCCAGCGCTGAGGTGTAGTGAACGTGCTGAGGGGTTCCCGGAAACCGGAACTCATCTAATCCCGCGGCCACATGGCCTTGAACGTGAGATAGCCAGGGCTGACGTTTTAACCAGGCTGCGCACTGACACGATGATGGTCCGGGGGATGTCAAGAGGTAGCAGTCCTGAAATGACGAGAAGTTCCACATGACCGTATGGACCCGAGGATGAGGGGTCTCTGCCAACTTCGTACTGGGCAAGTGGAATGGAAGGGCCCAGTTGCGGTGGTCGAGGACGAGACGACGAAGTACTTCCCTGGTTGACCGCTGATAATGTGGATGGGACAGCCACGGTAATCGCAATAACAAATTGATCTTGGGTTGCTGAAGTTGACGGAAATCAAGAACTCTTCGCAGAATGTTCCGAACTCGATGCCGATGAGGCTGTTCCACATTGCCAGACAACCTGTATATAGCATAGATATCCAAGTCTGAATGCCGTCCACTACGAAGTCGTTTTCCTCCTCCCAGGATTCAATGTGCTCCGAGGTGAGGCGAGCAATGATGGACCAGGCTTGGGTGTGTTTGAGCGCCACTCGATGGAAGTTCCTGCCATAGACAGTGCAGCTCCTCCTGCGCAAACGGAGGAAAAGGCGTTTGCCGAACCTGGACCAGGGCTGTTCTGCAAGAAACCTGGTGGCCGTATAGCCGGTGGAGATGCGCTTGTATCGCCGATGAATATAGGGCCAATTGAGCGACGGCTGATAAATGCTGATCAAGGCATGTTCCTGGGTCCAGGTGACCCTGTGGTCGGGGTCTGTCAGGATGACCCATGTAGCAAACTCGTCATAGTTGTCGAAGTGATGCCACCATCTGACCGCTGGTTCCGCATTGATGAATTGTCCGTGCTGAATACCCAGTACCAGGGCGGGTCATCCAGCCCCAAAACGCGGCAGGACACCCGGAAAACAGCAGAATCAGGCCGGATTGGAACTTCGCAGCCGGATGCCTTTCGACACGGTTTGTTCCCGAGCGTGCGTGCGCAGCACGCCTTGGAAAGGCGTTTGCGGAGCTCTGCGAAGGCTGACTCTGTGACTGGGTTCCCTGGTTTTGCAAGACGCGCCATAAGAAACCCCCAGTTAAAGCGTGCAGCGTCGCGCAGCCACACCTTGCGCAAGATCGCACAACTTTGGGCTGTGCTAGTTGGCGAGGCAATGAGCAAGCCGAGCTACGAAGTTGGCAAGGCAATTGCGCCATTGGCGCTAAGCGGTCCAGAGGATGGCAAGCCATCCAGCAGCGCAAAGCGCGTGAAAATTGTCGAGCTTCGCCCACCACGTTGCCAGGTAAATTGAGTCGCCAAGTTGACAAGTCAATTGCCCGAAGCTGAGGCAGGCTTCGGACACCAGGCGCGCAAACACTTGGGCCGGCGTGGGTCTCTAAGTTGGAGGCCTAACACGCAGGTTTTGCAAGCTTGAGCCACCAAACCTGGGAAGCCAACTGGGGGCAAACCGCACAGGCCGCCAACTGCGCAAAAACATTGGGCAGTCTTGAGCCACCTTTCAACATCCGCGCTCTTGAAAAGGTCGTAACACCCAGCCTGGCTTTGACGCCTTCGCCATTCTGTTCTCTTTTGTTGCGCAGAAGGGGCGCGGGTGCATCGTAACGCGCAGGGCCATGCGTGGGAATGTGTTGGCAACGCGGCCTATGAGCCAGCACCCTTTTCATGTTGCAAGGACAGCAAAATGGCATTGGTGTTGACATCAGGCTTCGCGGGCTTCTTGACCGAGTGCTTTTGAAGGCATACAAGGAAGCCCGGCGTTTAATAGCTGCTATATCCGCAAAAAGGGTTGGTGTTACGCTAACAGCTATATATAACTGTTTTGGATCATTGCACGCGGACAGGCTAGCAATAAGGGCCTCCAACATTAAAGTTGTCTTATGTGTGTCTGATTGAACATTGAACAGAAAACAAGCTCTCCCCCATTTCGAAAAAATAGGAGCCCGCGAAAGAAACGACAGAAGGGCGCTTTTAAGGAAAGGGAAGCCATCCAGCATGGCAGCTTCCACGTTTAGTCACATAACCAATGTAAAAGGGAAATTGTCCACTTCAGAAACTGCTTGGGGCATCCGCATGTGGCTGCAAGGGCATCAGGTGGAAGCCGTCTCTTTCAAAAGCTCCCCAATTTGGAAGGGTGTGTGACTTGGGGAATGTTTGCAGCAGAAATGGTGAGAAACGACTGTGGGCAGAACACAAAGATCTTAGCAAAACAGGATGGAGAACAGACCACGGCAAAACATTGACCTGGGGAAGAAGGTCACAGTTTCTGATGGAAACGCGGATCTTAGGAAAGATCCTTGGCCTTTGAAAATGACGCGCCCTTGGATGAGGGCCATGGCTCCCCATGGAAACCAAGATCTTGGCACAAAAATGGGCGAAGATCTCAGTTTTGCAAAGTAAGCCTTAGCGCAGCTTCCAATTGAAACAGCGAGATTGGCCAGAAAGCCCTGGGCTTTTAGCAGAGAACCAAGGTCTTGCCAAAAAATCCTAGGTCTTTGGATGAAGATCGCAGCCCTGCAGAGAGGCAAGCTCTTCACTAAATATCTGGGCCTTAGCATGAAAGTCACAGTTACCTGTTCCGGGTGGAGATCGCAGCTCTGCAAATAAAGGTCGCTGTTTTGAATGTACAAAGATCTATGCCAGGAAGCCCGTTGCTTTTGGATGGCGATCACAGCTCTGCAGAGAACCAAGCTCTTGGCGCAAAAACCTTCACCTTGAAATGATGGTAACAGTTTCGGATGGAAAAAATCATCTTGGCCAAAACATCCTGGGCATTTGGATGGATATCGCAGAGAACGATTTTTCCAGCTTTGGCAGTTTTCAAAGGCAAGCATCTCACGGACAAGCCCTGGGCAGTTGGAAGCTGAGATGTTGGCAGCCTGTTGAAAGAGCCCCGAAAGAAATTCTTAGGCGCGCGGTTGCCTTTTTGTTTCCGTTTCAAACAACCCGTTTTCGGCAGCCTCCATTTGAAACAGAAGCTCAGCAAGCTGGCTTGCAATTCCCTTTTCAATCAATGCACGCGCTCACGGTTTTCAATCATGTCCTTGACAAAAAAGGGCATCCTTCCATACACCCAAGCTTCATCTCATTTTTAAGCAGTCCCAACATGTCCCAGGAGAGCGCCCTCCCAACTGGAGGGACTCCTGAGATGCCTACTCTCACCTTCAGATGATGCAGCGCAACAAACGCAGATTAACTAACTAAAGTTTAAAAGCCCCCGGTGCGTTTCCAATTGAACGTGTCGCATTGCGTCGCCAGTTTCTCGCGGGCCCTTGTTTTGGGCTGCTTTTACTTGCGTCGCATACTACGTTGCTTCAGAATTCCATCTAAACAGGAATGTATCGCACTGTGCCCCACAAATTCTCGGACAAATTGACGGTAGGAGAAACTATCGAGCCGGGCTCGTTGCAAACTCGCGTGAAATGTAGTCAACCATATCAGGAGTTTCTACATGTTAAAGGGCGCATCAGATCAAGCTTCCTCATTTGGAAGGTGCCCTTTAGGGTTTCCTTTTAGAACGGCGCTGTTGCAAAGGATGACTGCGATCGTCAAAAGCCCTTGATTTGTTCGCAAGACCCTCTTCCAAACTCTGATCTTCATCCAAAGCTCGAGGATTTGCGGCCAAGAGCTTGGTTCTCTGCAGAGCTGCGATCGCCATCCAAAAGCAACGGGCTTCCTGGCATAGATCTTTGTACATTCGAAACAGCGACCTTTATAGGCCCAGATATTTAGTGAAGCGCTTGCTTCTTGGCAGAGCTGCGATCTTCATCCAAAGGCCTAGGAATTTTAGGCAAGACCTTGGTTCTCTGCTACAAGCTTTCTGGCCAATCTTGCTGTTTCAATTGGAAGTTGTGACTTTCATGCTAAAGCGTACTTTGCAAACTGAGATCTTCGCACAAAAGCCCAGGATTTGTTTTGCCAAGATCTTGGTTTCCATGAAGAGCCATGGACCTCATCCAAGGGCGCGTCATTGTGGGCCAAGATCTTTTCTTTTGCCGCGATCTGTTCTCCATCCAAAGGTTCAGGATGTTTTGCTAAGATCTTTCTGTTCTGCCCACAGTCGTTTCTCACCAGTTCTGCTGCAAACATTCCCAAGTGGCACACCCTTCCAAATTGGGGAAACGGCTTCCACCTGAATCCCTTGCAGTTGTCCCAAATGCGGATGCCTCAAGCGGACGGTTTTCCCAGTCCTAAGGATGTCACTTTTCTAAAGAAGGGAGCCCCTTCAAAGTGGCGTTCCTTTCGTGTCCAGCTGAGTATGTAACAAACAAGGCCATGCGTCTAAACTGGGAAGCTGCTACTGGTTTGTTGGTTTCTTGGTTTGCTTGCTAGTTTGTTTATTTGTTTGTTTTGTTGATTGATTTAGTTTGTTTGGTTTGGTTGGTTTGCTTGCTCGGTTGCTTGCTTGCTTGTTTTGTTTTGTTGTGTTTTGTTTTGTCGGCTTGTTTGTTTTGTTTGTTTAGTTGATTCTTGGTGTTGTGTGTGTGTGTGCGTTTGGCTTGGCAAGTTGGACGAGACACGCGATGAAACCACGCCTGGACAAAGCAAAGTTGTTTAACAAAAAGTCCTGAAACTACGCCCATGCGTATTTACGTTGCCGTGGAACACCCAAGTACACGAAAGTACACGCAAAAGGCCGCAGAATTCAGCCGGATGCACGAAAGTACACGCAAGTACACGCAGGCACCGGCAACTCGCTAGCAGCATGTTGCGCGTTACCTTGGCTGTGCTTGCGGTGTGCTGGAAAGTTATGTGCTGGGAGGACACCGAGAAAGTGCGAGGGGAGTGTTCTGGAACTGCGTTTGCAGTGTACTGGGAGTGTCCGGGCGGTGCTGGCAGTGTACTTGGCCGCGCCGGAGTGTGCTGCGAGTGTGCCGTGAGTGTACTTTTGGAGTACTGGGGGTGCAGTGTGCTGGCAGTGTACTTGGAGTGTACTGGCATTGTACTTGGCTGTACCGGTAGTGTGCTGGGAGCGTACTGGGAGTGTTGTGGAGTGCTGGGAGTGCTGTTGCAAGGAGTATGCTGCCGTGCACTTGTGGAGTGCTGGGAGTGCACTTGCAGTGTACTGGCCGTGTACTTGGAGTGTTCTTGGCTGGTAGTGTACTGACAGTGTACTTGGAGTGTACTAGCAGTGTACTGGGCCGGTAGTGTACTTGGCTGTGCCACTATGGCATGTGCTGCGAGTGTACTGGGGGGTGCGCTTGTGGAGCGCTGGGAGCGTACTGGCAGCATGCTGGCAGCGTGTTCTTGGCTGTGCGGGTGGTGTGCTGCAAGTGTGCCTGGAGTGCAGCTGTAGCGCGGTGGGAGTTTACTGGCAGTGCTATGGGCCACGCCGATGTGAACAGGGCTTTGTTTTTTTCATTTCGCCTGGAGGCGCCCCCAGGCAAAACAAAATCCACAGCAAGTGAAAACTGGAGCTTTGCAAACCGTCAAGTTCTAGAATAAAGCGGCCTGGATGTTACACGCTTGCTTGTGCCTAGTGTGTCCTCCCAGGCACAAACAAACTCCAAGCTGCAGCAAACAGCATTGGCAAATGGCCAAGATTTAAGTTTGTTGGCTGCGCTTTAACAGGTTCATTGTGCCTGGGGACGCCCCACCGCCCCAACAGAAACTAAAGTCAAGTCGTAGAGGAGCCGTGCCAACAGATTGTCTAATTCCTAAGCTGCCTGGATGTTCCAATTGTCATTTTGCCTATGGGCTGCCCCCCCCCCCCATTTTGCCTAGGACACCCCCGAGACCAGTCGCAAAACAAAATTCAAAAATAGCTGCCTTTGCGTCAAGAGAGCTTGCCGCTGCAAATTCGGGCTAACCACCAACCAAACAGAAAAATATTCGTACAAACAAACAACAACAAAAGGCAGAAGAAAAGGAAAGGAGCGATCAAGCGAGCGAGCAAGCAAGCAAAAAACCTAGAAGGCAAGCAGCGATCAAAAAAGGAAAATGGCAACAACTAAACAACATAATGAGCACAAAGAGAGAAAGGCGGAAGTAAATACTGACAGGCAGAAAGGCAGACACAAAGAAGCAAACGCAACGACGGACAGGCCACCAAGACAAAATGCGCTATTTAGGAACACCACAGACAAACAATCAAGACAACCAAGCAAACAGAGGGACAAACAACAGCATGTTGAGAGCACGCGGCAAGAGAGAGAGAGAGAGACAAAAAAGCTCTCAACAACTAACAAACAAACAAACAACACACACAAACCAAACACAAAACCAAACAACAACACAATAAACAAACGCAAACAAACACTTACAAGTAAAGAAACACGCAGACGCACGCAAAGAAGCGCACGAATAAACAATTGAACACGCACAAACAAAGGACGAACGAACGAACACACTTACAAACTAACAATCCAACAAACAACCAAACAACCAAACAAGCAAACACGCAAGCAAGAAACAAAGAAAAGAAAGGAACATAAGAGAAAAGAACAGAAAAGAAACAAGTACTGAAAAAAAGGAACAGAGCAGAAAAGAACAGAGAAACAAATCGAAGAAAAGAGAAGAAACAAGAAAAGAACGGTAGGAAAAAAAGCAAAGGAAGAAAGACAGAAAGAAAGAAGGAAGGAAAGAAAGAGGGAAAAGAAAGAAATAAAGAAATAGAGCAAGAGAAACGAAAAGAAAACAAAAGAAGAGGAAACCAACAAACACAAGAGCAGAAACAAACGATGTCCGCAAATAGAGACCAACCAAAACAAACATTCACGCGCGCACGAGCGCGCAACAAGATGAAGAAACAGAACAAGCAAACAACTAAACAACACATCCAAACAACCAGAGAGGCAAAGCAGATAGCCAAACAAAAGCATATACAGACAAACGATCTATCACAAGCCAACAAACAAACGAATAAGAACAAACACACAAACAAACAAAAACAAGCAAGCAAGCAAGCAAGCAAGCAAGCAAGCAAGCAAGCACGTACGCAAACCAACAAACACCCAGACAAGCAAACAGCCGAACAAACCAACAAACAACCAGCCAGCCCCAAGCAAGGAATGCCTAACAGAAAAACTCATCAAGACAAAAGAGCAAACAGCCAAACAAACAAGCAAGCGCGCAAACAAACCAAACAAACAAAGCAAACAAAACAAGCACGCAGCAAAAACAAACAGACAGACAGACAGATAAACAAACAACCAGAACCTAAATCGGCAACTTGAATACTAGTTGAGGTTGGTCAAACAGCTGCAAGGATCGGCCCTGCAAGATGAAACGCGTCATTAAAAACAAATTCAGCCTTAAAGGCAGAAGTAGAAACACCATAACAAACAAGCCCTCCAACAAACAAACAAATAAAGAAAGAATTCGGTGGGTCGGTCGGGCCGGTTGGTTAAATGGTTTCTTGCGTCGATTCTTTGTTTCTTGTTTGTTTGATTGTCTGTTTGTTTGTGTGCTTCTTTGTGTGTTTGATTTGTTTGGTTTGTTTGGTCAGCTTGTTTGTGTATTTGTCCAACCAACCAATCTTCCAACCATCCGACAAACAAACAAAACACGAACACACAAACAACTCACACGCACACGAGCACGATTAAGAAAACAAAAACATGGGCTCTTGAAAAGCAAAGCAACAAACAACCAGACATATGAAAGAGCAAACCAAGGAACCACACGTAACCAAACCGATGTATACATAAAAACACAAAGTTCAGAGAACAAACAAACAAACAAAAGAGCACACATGCAAAAACGACACAAGCATTCCAGGGGCAATGTGTGTCGCTTGCTTGTTGTAACCTTTGTTTGCAAATAAGACCTTTCGCGTCGCTGCCAAACTCATACTGAAGGAAAGTATGTTTTCCGTCCAACACACATTATGTGCACGGAATAAACCCTTTAATGGCAGGCCCGCAGCCCTGTAATTAACGCGTGAGCCTTTTAATAAATGTTGAAACCTTTAACAAAGGGCGATAGATAAAGCTTTTTGGTGAGATCATGGTGGCATATGGTGGTCATGGAAGTGAGCTGCTCGTTCAGTCATCCCGAAATCTTTCTTGCGCACTTTTTTCACAGCCTGCGACAAGCAATCGGCCGCCAGCGGTGCAAAAAGCAGCGCAATTAATGCCGCAGAAGCCTCCGAGCGTGTAACCGGTCGACGTCATAGCCAGCGCGCGACGCATGACTTTCTGCCAAATGTCTTGTGGACCGCGTGTGTTTGCGCGCAGGCCCCAGCCAAGGCGGGCTGGACAGCAGAATCTGGCACGGTCGGGAAGCAGAATCTGGCCGGATTAGCAGAATCTGGCCGGATTAGCAGAATCTGGCCGGATGGAATTCTGCAGCCGGATGACCCGCCCTGGTAACTTGGCCCTACGATTGTGTTCTCGACTAGGATAAGTGATGCTGGTGCTTCCAATGTATACGTCCGACTGCGGGTTGACGGAGTGTGGAAGGTCCGGGCGGAGTTCGACTCGCTGCTTCCAGTACACTGCATTGGGCTGCGAGAAGTGGGTGAAGGTGTACATGTTCGGGTGGATACGTAAACGTCGTAGTCGGCGTCTGAGTTCCGTGAGTGCATGCGTGGGACGACCGTAGTGATGAACCATGAGCAGCGTGGACAGTGACTCGGCCCACATAGACAGTTGCTTGTTGACCATCGGCATGTTGAGGATTCTGCGACTTGTGATGATGATCAGATAGAGGACCTGATAATACTGATAGGATGCGTGCACGTCGAGCGAGTCGCCGAGTCTGAGTGCAATAAGCGCCGTGAGGTAGGGAAGGAAATAATCGGTGCCACGCTGCAGGCTGACTGGCCACGATGGCTCGGGAATACCATAGTGTCTGGCTGCACCGTATAGTTCTGACCGTTCATACTTGCCGTAGAGCTGCCAAAGAAACACCGTCTCCGGAGATTGAATGACCGGCATGGCTTAGCCATGCATCGACGCTCGAGCACTGAACGGTTAGTTGGATCTACTTGAAACAGCTTGGACCAACGCCGGCCCGTAACCCCAAGAAAACACAGGAGAACGAAAAAGAAAGAGAAAAGGCCGCTGATGGTCTCAGGGCAAGGTTCAAGCGCGCCGAGCAGCAGGCCTTTTGTGCCAGTCGTGTCTCAACGTGCTAACGTCCTGCTTCTGTTCCTGCGAGCCCGACCCTTCTGGACCACTGGGTTGAATGTGACGGTACAGCTGCAGGCCGCGGACTTCCGTCTTGTCGAGGAAGATGTCATCAGATTGGAAGGTGCTGGGGAGCAGCTGCGAATATCGAGGCTGAGTGTACTGCGTTGCATCACCTTGGTTTAGAGGTGCACGAACTGGAGGTTGAACTGGTGGTGCTGGTGGTGGGGGCCGAGGACCTGACTGCATGTGGGGTGTCCCACCACCATGATTAGTTGTAGAACTGACCGGGAGGCTGAGGAGGAAACTGGTGAGCCATATGTGGAGGCCGAAGAGGATTGACCCGGGGTGCTGCTTCCTCTCGAGGTTGATGCTGCAAGGGTTCCGTCCGATTGGAGCTCAAATAGACTTCCTGCTGGGACTGCGGTACTGACCATGATGGAAGGTACGAGGATCCCGGATGCGAAGAGGAAGAAGGTGCCGATGTCGCCGGCCACGAATAGTTCCACTGAGAAGCCATCACGAGATGGGGGTTTGCCGGTAACACTTGCTGATTGATTAAATACTAGGGACACGGCACGAATTGTCGAAACGGCAGCCGATTTGCAATCAAACCCAGGGCTTTTGAAACCGGGAAACAGCAGTTGTCACAACGAGTCATCACATTGCGAAAGAACCCGCAAAAAGACCAACAAAATAAAGTCGTGCTGGGGTAAGGCTCTAGCGTGCACTTTTTGTCGCAAAATATCGTCGGCGGTCGAAGACGGCAGTGTGGCGAAGAATGCTCTTATTCGCAACGAAACATCATTAATTGTCATCGGTTGCAGCAGCTCTTGGTGCAGGTTCACGAGCGGAGGACACCTGTGGGCGGTTTCGCATCGGTAGGCCATGCGAGTCCAACGATCTGGCTTGCTTCTGGAATCACCATCCAACACTTGCCCGACACATAGTGGATGACGTCAGGACGTTCACTGGAATCCAGGGCCTCAATGCAAGCTTGCTCTCCTCCCGATCGAATCGGCTGACAGGTACCGACAGCGCGTCCAAACAGCAGCAATTGGGCCATGTTGAAAGACATACTCCAATTCTGGCTCATCGTGCGGGCAATTTCTTCAGCATCATATTCGGCGTGTCCAGTGATCTTCCAGCCTTGGGCGTAAAAGGCTGGGCACTCCGAGGAGTGCTGCCGGGAAGGATGGATCTGTCGGCTTCGCAGTATGCCTCTAGTGCCGCCGACACTGGATGCGTGAGTCCAGAGCAGCATGGGTCGCGTCTTCGTTGGTTCCTTGAGCCGAACTGTAGCGCCAAGGTAGGGGATGGTCAGCATGAACCAGTGTGGAGTGATCTTATAAAAGTGATGTTCCGGATTGACCTTTGCATAGTTCAGGGTGGAGTGCTGAGACGGTATGCCGGCTGCATTCAAGGTAGCGGCCACATAGCCCATCTGCTCCTGATTGACCGGGATCCCGTCGCGGACGTACGGCGCGGCGAGCACCTGAAGTTCGTTCCTCCACGGGTCGGACTCCGGGTTGGGAAGCAAGATCAGCGGTGGGTGCGCCTGCGGATTTGGGCGTAGTTGCATGCTCCTCGAGGATGACTCCGCATCTGGATGAGCACCTGTGGCCTTTGAGGCTGGAACCGATGGGGCATTGCTTCTGCTGCGCGGAAGTGGAGATCGGTTGCTTCTCGGTCGCCGGGATGAAGCTTTAGTTGCCGTAGGCGCTCGGGATGAGGACTTGGCTGCTGTGGGTGCCGACACGGCGAGAGCCGGTGCTGCCGTGGTTGAATTATCCGATGTTGTGTCCCTTCGGGAGATCGGTGGTGGCGTCCTGGAGCGAGCTCGACCTCGACGC
>CAUJNA010003505.1:0-167500 GCA_963377175.1 Effrenium voratum | reverse complement strand
GACATGGTCCTGGTCCGGGCTGACCTTCAATAGGCTGAACACGTGAGGTACGGAGTTTGATTCAGTCATGTGTGGGATGTTGACCCGGTGTTGCATTGTGGTCAGCGGTTGCCATCATAAACATTCCCTTCAAAAAGGGTCTATATTTGGAGAAGGGGATGCTCCACTTTCCAGTCCAGCTTCCATGAGGGGAAACCCGGGAGTGGAGATCCGGCGGATGCGTTTTGGCCAGACGTGGACCGCCAGGTGGGTTGGTCTCAAAATGGAAGCCCCGAAAAGGGTGCGTGCATCTTCAAAATAGAAGCAGCCCCACACGTGAGTGACAACTTGCTAAGGGAAATGAAGACTCTCAAAAAACGAAGCAGAAAGGCGACACGCCGGGTTTGAATGGACCTCATGTGCTGCAGCCAACATGTGGTTGCCATGTTGTCATGGTCCCCTCTCCTTTGGAGCCGAAGCGTCACCAGGTTTGGGCGTCGCCAGGTTTGGGCGATTCAACGCACATAAACCTAGACCGCCAAGGGTGACCAACATGGATTCTCTTCTTTCGGATGCTACGCACATCCTGTTTGTCCTGTGCATGCGATCGACATCCGTTGATTCGAACGCTATGCCCAAGGTTGAAACTCACGTAACGTTTTCCCCAAGCAACCCTAGGCTTGTCGAACCCCCCGTTGCTCGGGGTCCAGCCCCCAACACTGAGCAAGTAAATGAGAGGTGACTGGAGGTGTGAGGGGCATCTACGATGGCTTCCACTCCCCCAAATGCTCCATGAAATTTACAGCCACCCAAAGCATTCCCCATGCTCCTTGGTAGTCGGGGTAGGGGAAATCCTAGACCCCAACCTTCGTTTACTGTGCTTGTGTTCAAGCAAAAGGAGTCGAAAGTCTCGGGAGAACCCTTCAAACCAAGCCCAAGGAGGGTACACCGCGTTTGAGGCGAAGATGATCTAAGCTCTCCGCCGGGGTAGCAAACTCCATGACCAGGTTCTCATGCCTCAGTGGCTCGCTCGAGCCAGAAACTCGCCCTTTTTTTGCAGGGCCAAGGCTCAGTTCCTGACCAAACCCAAAGAGGGTCCAAGCCCAAAAAGTGACAACAGTCCAGGAGCTTAAGGAGTGCGAATGTTTGCTGGGGATGTGATTTAGGCAAGATCCAGGAGATGTGGGTCAACTCACCAGGTATCCACACTTACCAGTTTTGCCGCTCACAAACGCCTTCGAAAACCCAACTTCACACAACCACCGTCATGACCGTTACCCTTGCTGGGGGATTGGCTTGAAAAAACATTGCCAAATTCTATCTGACCAAGGTCGGCTAGAAGGATTCGGTCAAATGCCAATCAAGTCGTCGTTGTGCATCGATTTGAACATCTGATTGAAGGAGTCTAATCGATTTGAACAGCAGCCAGGTGCGACGAATAAGGGGCCGGGGCTGCAACTATCCATGCAAAACTGGGCCCGAATATCGATTACGGGCCGTCCTTTCGCGCATCCCTTTCTTGGCCTTTAGCCCTGACGGTCGAAATCTATGCCCTGGTCCCAGATCGAGCCGCCGCAGTTCAAGTACATGCTCGACCAGCCGAAAGGAACTCCATAAAGGCAGGGCACCATTTCGTTGGTGGGGTCTATATCATCGAATTCCAACATTGGGCCGGCTCAAGTTAGTAGCTTTGTTTCGGTCCACAAATTTGCGCTCGGACCTTTTGGGAAGAGGATGCTGAAGCCGCAAAAAAGGTGGCCGAAAAGAAACGCGGGGGTCTATCGCCGTGTTCGACGATAGAACGGGCCTTTCGCTGTCCTTCTCTGAGACAACGCCCCTTGCTAATCTCCAGTTACCCATATGAACTGCCCTTCCCACAAATACGTAGAACCTGCACATGGGTTCCTGTGTGACCATTGTCCGGCCTCTGCGCAGGTTCCATGCTTTTGAGAGGGCACGGCCAACAAACCAGCTTCCCCTCCACAACATTTCGGGCTCTTGGCTGTCAGAAAGCTCGTGAGCTCGTCCCCCCCTCCCCAGCCCCAAATGGACCAAGGGCTCCGGCTTGGACATGCTCATGCCGGGCTTCGGGTAGGCCACCCACGACAGCTCCGGCTGAAAAGAGTCCTGCGCTCACCGACTTAGAGCTCAACGCGCCTAAAGAAGCGCTGACTTACTATAGGGGGGGGGGTCTCTCAAAATGGTGGACCTCTTTCTGAATGGTCTTTCACGGGAACTCAAAGGAAACAGCATACTTTGGTGATACCCTATTTTGAGAAACATCCATGTAAGGTGTTGAGTTACTGTCAGGTGTGTCGGGTACTCTTATAAGCAACTGCGGTTCGTCATGTTTGTAGGAGAATTGTGGCCTTCAGCCCAGGATATTCAGGCATAGGCAAATATTAGGCAAATAGGGTTCCTTTTGGCTGGCTTTGGGGTCCAACCTTCCATTCCCCGCGAATGGAACCGGACCTCAGACATCCCATTCGAATAAGTAAGGCCCTTGCATGTATATATGCACTTATAAATGACCTTCGCACTCAACTAGTTGTACATATAATTATATATATATATATTGCATGCTTACAATATGGGCTAGAAACACCTAGTATACGCATGGCATATCAATAAGGCCCTTACACTTGGGCTCCATTGAACCTGCCGAAATGGCCCCCAGTGCAAGTCCTGGTAGGCGCCCCTCACAGGAACCTGGCAGGCCACAAATGAAAATGCAAACTACTAAGATTTCGAGTCACATGGGGATTTCTCAAGTGACCGCTTGGACGGCTTGTAAGGGACCGCAACCAAAAGGAAAGCCATCTTGACGGGTTCCCAAGTTTGAGAAAAACACAAATACTGCTGCACAGCCCACTCGCAAGGGAAGTCACGTGAAGGTCATGACGCGCTTAAAGGCTTCATCCCCCCGAAAACACGAAACTAATACTCACCATTAGGTTGCGACGGCTCCCCTTGCTAGGGAATCTGCAAATGAACAAGCCTGCGCCCTGAATGTGGGTGTTGGGGGTCGGTACCCTGTTCACAGTGCTTAAAGGGAAACAAAGCGGAATCACTTATTTTGGAATCCTATTCTGTCACTCCCCCTTTGTTTAGGGCCCGTCAACTAAGGGCCCAATGAGGCACAAGCTACTCTTTCTGGGAGGGTCCTAACAAGTGCTAATGCTGCCCCAATCAGTCTCGCGTTGGGAACCTCGGGGTTCTCATCAAATTGTGGTAGGAACCTTCTGGAGAGGACGAGGATACTTCGGGATGCATAGCTCCTTATATCTACCATCGCATGCTTCCATGAAGCAAGATACATTATTCAGTTGCTTTATGTGAGTGGGCCCACCGTCCACTGCATACGAGGGTCAAGTGCCCGACATTTTTTTGGGGGTTTGCAAAAACCATTTCCACCCTCGAACCGAGACCGGGACCTGGCTGTTCATGATGTATGTGTATATATACATACATACCCAGTTTCGCCCCAGAGCCCGGCAGCTTATTTTTGGGGGTGGAAAGCGAAAATCAATCCAGCGAGGTTCGACGCCAGTCACACTCCCAAATTCCCCTCTAGAAACCAAAAAAAACGTCAAACCCCCTCTCAAAACCGGTCCTGGAAGCCGGTCAAATTCCTTGCATCTTCCCTCCTTTGCTTGTCCCCAGTCCACTGCGCTTCTGGGACTCAACTGCGTGTTCTATCTAGCCCTTGAAGCCATGTGGAAACGCGCGAACATGCTCCCACCTTCCATCTTGGAAAGCTCGCGCATTTCGGAGAACTCACTCACTCAAACAAATCCACCACTTCAAGGCAAACCAAAACACAGTACCTCGAAGTCAGCCAAAAGAGTCCTGGCCTATGCAGGCAACGCGAAGCCACTGAATCTACCATGAAACCCAGGTAGGAGGGAAATGCAGCCATACTCCTGCAATGAAACTTCGGATTAAGGACCCTAGTCAGAGGAACTCGGTCGGCCCAAGCCCGAGTCGTGCTGAAAGTCCAGGGACTCAGGGATTCAGGGAGTGAGAGAAGGAACCTCCCTGTCCTGAAAAGCCGAAGCCCTCCAGCCGGTTTCCTTAAGGCCTGACTAGATTCGGATTTGAAGGGTTCTTTCTAGGACGTCAACCGCTGGGTATCTGCGCGTACCTTGGGGTCAGCTCTTTGTTTGGAAACCTCTGAAAATCCTCTGCTTTAAGAGGCCCCGTATGTGTATAATTCTCAATGGGAGACCCTTTGGTGGGCATCATTTGGCCGAGGATTCGTGTCCACCGATCACTTGTGGTTGCCTGCTATTGAAATTCATGGCCATGTCGGTGAGTCTGTTTGCGGGAACCTCTTTTTGGTTGGTTTTAAAGGGACAACCTTTATTTTTTGGGCGGGGGGGAACAACCTGTAAAAAGACACCCCATGTGTGGGTTTTTGGGGGACGGGGGTGGATCCATCCAGGACCGGCACCCGCATGATGTAGTCGTCAAGGCCGAAGGGCGGAATCTCGCTGCAGTCGCCCAAGAACTCGGCGAGTGCGGGGCGCCAGGGCGCGAGGGCGCGAGCTGCGTTGCTCTGCGTGGGTGTGCTGATGTTTTGGCGAGGGTACCTTTTTCAGGTTGGCTTAAACGGAAACCATTTTGGGGAGCCCTAATAGTTTCCCATCTGACAAACAACATGGCCCATGCAAGCAAGAGCCACATAGCGATCCATTCACAACCATACATCGGGACCCTTTTGGGGATGCTTTGAAAACGAAAGCTCTGCGCTGTCTCATGCATCAACATAAACATATGGGCAGATGCCTACAGGTTTCAAACTGGAAACAAGCTAACCCCAGCAGTACCAGGCCCATCAGCTTGTTTTACCTCCAGGTGAGTTCGTTACAATTTCTTGGGCTCTACAAGTATTTGCGTACGTGTGTATATATATACACATACACACTAAATGCTGTACAAACGTCGTAAATGGCAGCCTTCCAGCCTTTTGGACCCATAAACCAAAGAGTTGCACAGCGGAGGTAGCCTTACAGCGCAGTAACCGCAAAGCTGGGGCTCCAGCGCAGGCCACTCGGTGCTCCCATTCCCCACGCTCCTACGGAATGGATTTCGGTCTATTTCGGTCTGCGAGTTCCTTGAACTGTTTTCCATGTGAAAATCCTCATCTGGAGGAACAGTGCACGGGGCCCAAAGAGCTGTTGTCGGTGCTTGATTTAGAAAAGGAACGACCTCCGAAAACGGCACTGGAGGTCTGGATCATGAGGTCGCAAACCCAAAACTCAACGGCCCAGGTCCATTCATAGAGGTGCTTGTATGGTCCCATTAATATGAAGGCCAAGGGAATTTCAAACATTTGGCCAAGAAGTGATGTTTAAACCACGCCAAAGACTAAGAGTTGCTGAAATAATCATGCGTGTTTTTTGCCGTGTGCCATCATCAAGGTCTTTCGTGGTGAGGGGCTGCAGTTGTAATCACATGAGTCAGGTCCATTCAGGTCACTCATCCATGTTTCCCACATATCCCTTAAAACATTGCCCCTACCACGGGAAACTCACCTTTGGGACCAATCCAGGTAATATCTAAAGCCGCCACAATGGGAAATATCTGTGTATATATATATATATGTTTTGAAGGCATGTACGCGGTCCGAAGCAAAACTACAGGCAAAACCAGCAGGCCAACTCTCACGCCTCGAACTCCTTGGAGCTGTGGGCCATGTTCCCAAGAGAGTCCTCGCGAATCGCCGGCTTCCAGCGCATTGCTACGGGTCCGAGTGGGAAGCACAGGCGCGCCCCGATGATAGTTCCGCCACATTGCTCAAGCCCCCCAATTGGAGTGAGCCCTGTGGGTAGTTGATTAAAGGAAACTCCTGCCACAAGGGCGCAACTGGAGATGAGATCTTTGTCGTTGTTTCCCCCAAGGCGCGCTGAGCGTCTCACCTTAGAGTGCCTCAGCCCGCGAGTGGCGCCCGACGCGGCAGTCAACTCTCGTTGATCTCTCCTGCACGGCCCCAGGCCCGAAGACCAGCTCGTAGCTGGCGCCTGGTTTCCGCCGAAACCGCGTTTGCAGCGAAATGGAGATTTCGGGCTTCGGCAACTAAGGCTTCGAGCTAAACAACCACAACAACCAGGACCAGGGTTTGCACTTTTCGGACTCCCCTGCAAACTGACATGGCACCAAAGATGGGTTCCCAAACACAAGACTCCGCCTTTGTGAAGGGTTGTTGTCAACTAAGGATTGATTTGATAAGCCTCACTTCCAATCGAGTGGGGTGGTCAAAAAACAGTCCTGACATCTTTTGTTTATCACTAAACCATTCTCTTCTAACCCGCCCGCCCCCCCAAATCCGGGGCATTTTCCCGCGGCAAGTCTGTAGCATCCTTTCATTCCATTATTCACAGGACCATGTTCAGGTCAAGAGCTGAGGTACCCTCCACCAACAGAAGCCGACCGGAAGAGCGAGAACACTCCCATGGCACAAAAGGGTGGCAAACCCTTCAACCCACCCAAAGGACGTGGAATCAAGCCAGCCAAGAAGAAGGTGCTCTACGTTCAATCCAACTCATCAGCCCGCTAGGTGGAGTCAACCCTGTTGCAAGCGGGTTATTCGTAGCTAACCGCTTCCGAACTAAACATTCAAGTACCTCCAGACCTCCAGCGGATGTAGGGAACAAGGACACCGTCTTGTTTTGGGATAAGTTTAAAGGGCATACCCTTTAGACTCAACGACCCTCCAAACAGGGAAAGCAAAAGGATACCACCGGAGGTCTTGGGGAAGACCCGCCAAAGAACCGATCGAGCTGACCGCCCCACCTGCGTCTAAGCGTCTCGGGCGCACTGCGACCTGGCAGCATCTGACACCCAGCATTCTTCTTCAGCTGGGTGTGGGTCAAAAATACGTGCCAGGTCATAACCAGGTGCTAAGTGGGCCGGGGTTGGTTCGCTTATGACTAGAGTTACGAGTATGTATAGTCAATAGTTATTGTTAAAATACATTCTAAGTAGTATAAACATCCGAGTGGGCTTGTTGCACTTGTAACAAATACAGGACTAGGCACCAGGTTGCAAGGTGCGACATGTATTGGCCGGGAAGCCTCCGAGCCCTTCGTTTCAGCACCAGGACTGAAACGTTTCACCACGAGGTCGATGCTGTTGTGCTTTCTCCGCAAACGGTGAGGCAACTTCCAGTACAGATCTTGCGGTCTTTGGGCCCGAAAGCACTGGGATTTGATGCAACCGGAAGTGGCTCCTAGTGGTTCGCTCAACTGCGGGAGCCAGTCTTTGCCACTTCTCCGCATCCACATAGCACCAAGTGTCCAAAACGACGAAGAGGACGCGGAGTTGATGATACACGGCTTTGGGGAGGAACCAAGCTGTGGGACGGCGCCGTTCTGCAAGAAGCCGCAGCAACTTGGAGTACTGCACGCACTGCTTTGAGCCGGGCTCATGCATCTGCTTGGAGAGCGTTGGACACCTTGCCACTTTGTGGGTAATTCAACCACCCTTTGTGTTGAGAGGATCTTGGGCGTGGCCGTATTTTGAGGCATGGCCTTCTGGCAGGGGAAACCAGCCACAGGGTTTCCAGCAGAGAACCAATTCCCTGGTTGCCGCGGAAGGCTCTCTGAAGCCGCCTTCTGGTTTCCTCTTCAGGCAACGGGTGGAATACATTCACATGGCCATGGGGCATAACCTACGGCTACATTTTAGGGTGGATGAACATCAATTTGCCACCTATTTTGATGTTGACCAGGGGTACAGGTCTTTGACCCACAGCCACATGGGGGGTTCTCAACATGGTGGTCTCCCAAATGCTTGGTTTCCTTTTGGTCTCCCTTTGCCAACCAAAAGGGCGAAACGCTCATCAAAGAGCCGGACCAGTTCAACTGGTGTCATGTTGGCCTCCTTTCGTCAAGCGGAAGTCTCTTATTTCCCTATGTTCTTAACGTCTCTCGGGTCATGTCTTTCAGCCCAAAGCATGAGCGCGCCTTTCACCCATTGACTTTAGGTTCTACCATGGTTATGACGGTTTACACAGGCTTTACTATCACCCCAATTAATGTTGACCCCAGGCTAATAAACCCATTCCCTCCAATGGTGAATCCCCCTCGAAACACAGACACCCCCTATCAATACACTGGGGTTTCTTAATTCGGGGTTCCCATTAAGCCAGGTCGGAACAGATGCTCGCATGGCCCTAGTTGGTTTTGGGCGCTGGTCAAGGACCCTGATGGTAAGAGGCTAAACAGGCGTCAAATTTCTGGAGCACCGACCCCGCAAATTGAACCCCAACCAAGGGCCATGGGAAAAAAGGGCACCACTTCAGTCGAGACCATGACCAAACGAACCACACCGGCTGTTCCATCACGGTGAAACCGTTCTTTCTTTGTCCAACCCTCGTCGCTTCCTAGTGATGTGTATTCAGTGTGCTATATGTCACCCCCATTTACTGCAGATGACGGTATCTTTTGACCCCGGTCAGAAACCTGGCAAGGCCGGGGCCCCGGGGCCCCTGGCAAGGCCAGGCACATCGCTGACCACACGTAACGTTGGGTCGTCGTCGAAGATGCGCGCGGGACCTCGTCACCATAGGCTGCTGGATGTGAGCTTCGCTCACATCAACATAGATTTCTTGGCCGGACTTGGACCGCTGCAAAAAGTGACTTTTTTGCTGGTTGAAGGGGAACATGAACAATCAAGGAAAGGCCCAAGGTTAACAAGCTAAGCAATGGCAAAGGTCAATGAATCTATGAGCGTGGCTGGTGTGGATTCAATGGTTGCGGTTCCCACGCCTTTTGGGAACCATGGGGGTGAACGGAGCTATGTGTTCACCTCGATGCCTGAAGTGTCACCTTAACCCCCGGCTTTGGCACAGAAATGGCCCTCCCTGTTTTCCACCATGGGGCGCCTTCTGCTTCAGAAACCCAACAGCTCGTGAGCCACGTTGCCTCTGAGCTCAGGGAGCTGCAGGGTCCATTGACCACCAAGACAAGGGAGCCTCCAAGGAGAACCCAGGGTTTAGCGGAACCCATCACCTTTTTCGGGAACCCCCGCCCCCCCCCCCCCCCCAATATCTCCACGCATCCGGAGGTAACTGGTTGCGTTTCTGTGGGCTTCCCTTTCAAACCATACGAGCCGAGGTCAAACTGAGTTGCTTCCCAAGGGGACATGGGACATTTAGTGAGGACACGTTGTGCCCTAAATGGACAATGCGGAGGTTTTGACCAAACCTCGGGGGTTTCACAATTGTCCAGACTCAGATTGCCAATGGAAGGTGAGATAGCAGGGGTTCCGTCTCCAAAACAGCTCTAAAGGAGGTCTTGTGATCCAATTCATGGTGCTTACTTGATTTCTTGAGGAGGTCCCGGGGCAAAAAGTCATGATGGCATCAAGCACATACGTATGTGCCATGATCAAAACTCCCTGGATCGCGGTCACAGTTGCCTGAAAATCGGAACCCCTCATGATCCTTTTGGAGGGGTTAATGACTATCCCATCGGCGTAGGCCCTACAGTTGATGTAAAAGAAGCAAGCACGCCAAACACACAGCGAATCACAGGATCTTGTGCGTTCCCCACTTGCAAGCATTTAGGATACTAGTATTTAGGACCTGGGAAACCACATCGTCCATGCCGGCTCCAAGGCTGCTTTCAGGGTTGTGGGGAATAACCCTTCTGTGATACCAAAGTGGACCATCCTCATGACAACTTTGTCAATTCAAAGGATTCATGGCGCAAAATGGCGATGAAAAGGCATCAGGAGGCTGGGCGCATCAAGTCACGACACAGCGAGATCCTCTCACGCTCTCCCGTCCTGTCCCAAATCTGAGTCATAAACAAAACCTACCCAAAACCATGTCGTAAAAAATCATCCCCGGTCTGGAGTCTGGGGGCTGACTGAATGGCCTACCGAAATGGCGCCAGTTTGTCCGCCTTGCAAATCCGGCAGCTGCACCACCACCAACGGCCCAGGGCCCCGAAGCGCCACCTGGACTCCGCAAACTTCACCGCGGCTATGGACTAAGCCAGGCTGGGGGCCCTCCAAAAAACACCTGGTGGGTGTTCCTTGGAGGGTCCCTCTAAGAAGCCATGTGTTCATGGTGTTCATTGGTGGGTGTTCATGGTGCTCATTGTGGTTTCCCTTTCGTCCATGATGAAAAGGGTCCCTCTAAAAAGCACACGTCCATGTAGTTACCCCTTTCTGGAGGTGTTTTGAAGCAAACAAAGGACACCTACACAAAAGCACTGTTGTGGATGAACAGAATCGCTTCGCACCCAACTGGCGGGTCTCCAGTATTCATCTAAATTAGACAAACGCATCCACCCAAGCTGGTGCGAAGCAGATTTTGCCCATCAGTTGAGCCCTTTCTGGATGGGTCTTGAAGGGAACCCGAAGAAAACCTAAAAATGCCTGGTTTGAAGGAACACACATTGATGCACGAAGTCATGTGAGGTCACATGGACATGGGAAAACTTGGCGAGTCTCTCTGCCAGCAGAAACTTCAGATTGTTTCCCAGTGCCCCTCTTAAACTCACTATGGACTATCGCAAATGTTGACCGACATCTCATGGTTGGACCTGTGGTGGACATCATTTATGCTCACCAACCATTTCGAGCGTGTTCCCCATCGTGCAAGAAGTGTCCCCAAAACTGTGAAAAGGGATACAGATCGGAAAGGCACCCCACAAAAAGCCACTCCTGCTCCGATTGCCCGGTGTTTGATTTGTGGCTGTGCACGGCCGTTGGATATTCATTCAATGACTTGCCTTGTTAATGTTGATCCCATACGGGCGGGGGGGGTGTTCCCCTCCAAAAGTGGTGAATCCCCACTAAAGCCAGGGACACCCCCCTATAAATAACCTGGGGTTGATTCATAGGGAGTCAACATTGCCAAGGCACAGGATGGGAACGGAATAAAAAACCGCTTCCATCTGGTATCCCTTGAAAGAAGAAGGAAAGAAATCACAGGGAAAGCGGGCAAAAAAGATGGTCTTCAGTCTGGCCAATTGGGGCACCGTGTTTTTATGCCCTGGCAATTTGCGGTTGGAATTTAGAAACCCCCAAGCCGCCTCTAGCAGAAACAGCGTCGCCAAGGTTATCCTACCAGACCCCATGCCGAACGCCTCAGCCCGCGAGACCCCGGCCTTGTCAAAGAAGAAGAAGAACTCTTCGGCGGCCTGCAGCGCACCAGACAGCCTCAGCTGTCGTCGAGCTTGGGGTAAAAGAATCTTGAAAAAACCAGCTTGGCCATCCAGCTACGTGTCCAGGGCTTCTCAATTCTCATGCATCTAGGCTTGTTTACTTTCAAACCACAAGTTTTGAGGGGGCTCCAAAATTGTTTTTCGGGACCCGGTGGGTTCAATTAAACCACCGCTTAGAGGATAATGTTGAGGATATCACTTGAGTAGACCCATGCTTGCCAAAACTCTTTTCTGATTCCTTAATGCACTTTGTGGGAAATCAACCTTGCTCTGACATTTCAAACCACCGTTGTTCTGACATTTCGCTGATACCAAAGTGGGCCAATCCTGTGAGACCACTACTTTGCCGCTTTATTTGATGGAGCCCGTTTTGGGTCACCCAAGACATCCCCCCATTCATACGACTTTGTTGGTTGCATAGTCACTAGCAGGAGGACTTGTTTGATGTCTAAGATACGTCTGGTCCAGACTGTGGTCGCAAAGAAGCCCTGCTATCGCGGCAAGCACTGGAACCAGGGGATTTGTTTTGGGCTGAAAAAAACTTCTCAGATTTCCCAATCTTTCCAACATTGTTCAATGCTTCGAACGCCACGGCTAGACCCCAGGAACCAGTAAGGAGGGGTCCATCTGCAATGGCCAAACATCGCATCGAGAAAAACCTGTGCCACATATGTAAATATATATATATGTATGTATAACATACATATATATTGTCTAGTTCCAAAGGACATGTGTTAGTTAATAGGTCAAAAGTGGTACGACGGGCCGCGACGGCATAAAATGACATGGGCGGTCAAAGTGGCGACGGACGACGCCAGGCTGGCGGCAGCAAAACGGCGGATCGACGACAAGCCGACGACGGAGCGACGACGGAGCGACGACGGGGCAACGATGGAGCGGCGAGGCGGGGAGCGCCAAAAATAAGCTCTAGTTTAAGGTCTAGTTTGGCCAATATAGACCTTATTAAGGTCTAGTTAGGCCAAACTAGGCCTTCTGTTTTTGGCACGCCCCGCTGCCACCCCGTCCTCGCCCTGCCGTCGCTCCGTCGTCGGTCGCTCCTCCGTCGCTTGTCGTCACTCATCAAAAAATGACGCTGTCCGCGCGTCACGTATCCCGTCAAAATACTAGAAATCTCTCTCGCATGTCTATTGAAAATAGATATATTATATATAGACTGTGTGTATCAGCCTCTGCTCTAACAAGGTTAGAAAAGGCTGATGTAAAAGCACAGGCCCCATGGCGGCGCTCTCAGGGGTCACCATGGAGCCTGCGTTTCTGATACCTGAAAAACACGGAAGAGCACGCATGCATCAGTACATTCATGCGCTCTGGTTGATGCGAGCATGCCCGATCCAGGCCTCAGTTGCGCAAATGGAACCGATGTCATGGGCCAGTCAGGCACACTAGGGCTATGCCTCATATGCGGCTGCTTGTGTTAAGCCAGTGTCTGCGCACAGCGACGCGTTGACTGGAAGTCCTGGTCACCGAATCTCCCTGGGCCGGACATTGACACTGTGACATGTTCACTAAAGCGCCAAGTTGCAGGGGCCCGTATTAAAATTGCTCAAATCGTACTGCGCTTGATCTGCTTACGCCCCACGCATTCAGTATGGGCCATACATTGATTCGTCACCCCGCGCGTTGGATTTGCAATGGACCCAAGGCAGTGGCAACTTTCCGCCAGTTCTCCAGCTCGCCAAACAGAAACAACAACTGTGGCAGGCAGTGGGCTTCCCACTGTCATGCCCTTCTGCTAGCCCGCAGCACATGAATTTCAAGAAAGAGTTTCAGATGCAACATGCACTACAAGCGTACTTAGATGTGGATAAGCTGAATTTAACAATTCTTGCCCTGGCTAGTCGTCAGGCACTAACACTTTATGAATTGACATTGTTCTTCCAATCAGGACGGCGGCTGCTTCAAGCCAAAGCAAAGAATTAAGCGGCACCTAAGCTAGGCAACCTCCCTGAGACATGATCGCTGAGGTGCACCGTCGGACGGGGATTCTGGTCGGCGGGGTCGTTGTCTGGAAGGCTGCTCAGCCCCTGGAGCATCGTCTGACCCAAGACCGGTTAAGCGGCATCATCCCCCACGTCCCATAGTAGTTATCAAAGATGCACGGCTCGCGAGCTGACGCAGGCAAGGCGCTTCAAATCACGTTTGACCCGTTTGTAGAAGTAGTCCGTTTTCGTCACCAGAGCCGGCGGCCTCAGGTAGATTTTCGAGCGTCCGACGGGATGGATGACATGCAGACTGGAGCCTATGACTGATGCTGGAATTAAACAAGCAGATCACATAGCATAGTCAGGGTTACACATTGGGACAGAGCATTTTGACGATATACTCAGTCAGTCAATCAACCAATCAGTCAACCAATCAATCAACCAACCAACCAACCAACCAATCAATCAAATCAGTCAAATCAAATCAAATCAAGTCAAGTCAAAATCAAATCAAATCAAATCAAATCAAGTCAAATCAAATCAAATCAAGTCAAATCAAAATCAAATCAAATCAAGTCAAATCAAATCACATCAAATCAAATCAAATCAAATTCAAATCAATCAATCAAGCAAATCAGTTAATCAATCCAGTAATCAAGCAAGCAAGCCGCAAGCCAGCCAGCCAGCCAGCCAGCCAGCCAGCCAGCCAGCCAGCCAGCCAGCCAGCCAGCCAGCCAGCCAGCCAGCCAGCAAGCAAGCAAGCAAGCAAGCAAGCAAGCAAGCAATATGCATAAAGTTTATTAGTTCAGTCAAGCTGCCCATCCACGCTCAGCATCATGTAGGGGACTCCCATGATCTATGAAGGGAGCGATGAAGTCCGGCGAAGCCTTCAAAGGTACACAACCCGGGTCATGTTCAAAGAAGCGTTGCTCTTGGCTTACTTGGGCCAGATGAGGGTTTGAAGGTGAGGGCAAAGCCGCGCCACCTCCGCCTTGGCTGCGGCCAACGGCCCGGGCTGCAGCAGGCCCAGATTTTCGTCCTCAAGCTGGTCCGCCGCGGCCAGCAGTGTTTGCGCCGCGCAATACAACGCACCCAGCAAGACCCGTAGCTCCTAAACGGCTCCTCGGCGGGTTCTAGGCAGCTCCACTTAGCTCCTGGGCCCGAAAGCCACCAGCGCCCACCCAACAACAAAAACGAAGGAAGAGACCCTGAAGACTTCAAGCGCAACACACAACACACAACGAACCACTCAAAGACGGAGGGATCCCATTTTGCACCTTCACTTTAGAATTTTCAACACCCATCAAACGATCAGATCCGAGGCCCGAAGTCGGAGAAAAGTCTTGACCCGTTAAACAACGCAGCGCCAGCGCCAGGTTGCAACTTGGGCATTCCCCAAACTCCAAATTCCACACTCCACCTCCACTTCCCACTAGCTGCCGCATCACTTGCGACCTGCCCATGTTCTCACTTGCGACCTCCGAATCTTTTGCGACCTCCTCCATCACTTGCGACCTGCCCAGAATCACTTGCGACCCGCCCACGTTCTCACTTACGACCTGCCCACGACCAGTAGGGTGGTGGGGGTGGGGGGGCATGATAAGCACACCCGCTCAACTGCTTCAGCCCAATCTTGTCTTTCACCGGGGAAGGGAGCATGATAAGCACACCCACTCAACTGCTTCAGCCCGGTGGGGCATGATAAGCACACCCGGTCAACTGCTTCAGCCCAGTCTTCTCTTTAACGGGCGGGGGAGGGACCACACCCGCTCAACTGCTTCAGCCCAGCCTGCTCTTCACGGATGACAAATTGTTCTAGGGGGGAGGGGGGGAAGCCATACGTGCAGGTCAAGCAATCTGAAAACCAACAGCGGGGAGAATGGATGCATGTGTGAGCACGTGCGTGCGTCGGCACGTGCGTGAGTGGCGTGAAGGAAAAGCAGGTCACGAGCGACGCACCGCCCCTTCCCACTCCCGACTCCCGCCCTCAGCTCCGAGGGCTAGGCCAGCTCCAAGGCAAACATGTATTAACCATCAGAGTCATCATTTCAATCATCCAAATCAAAGGAACCTGTCACTACTTGTTCCGGCAACCGCAGCAGAAGTCGGCGGCACTAGGGGAATGCTGAAACCAAGCTAATACAAAAGGAACAAGGAATTCTAGGGGAAGTGTAGGGGCATGCCAAGGGAATGCCAAGGGAATCCTTGAAGAATACTCATTGCTAGAAATCGGGGGAGAGGAAAGATGCTTGCGGTGGGTGGCATTCTCAAAAAAATATTCGAACACCGCATGTGCGAGTAAAAGTGCATCCATCCATGCCAAGGCGCAAAAAGGCTAATGTCAAAAATGTCAAAAACACAGGCCCCATGGCGGCCCGCTCTCAACCTCAAAGCGTTTGTCCCACATGGAGAGACGAATCGGTGCTCATTTCCAGTGGGATTTGAGTAAGTGGCACTTGTTTGGGAGTTGGTTGGGAGTCACCCTGTTGTCCTACTTACAGTACAAGTGTGCTCACAACCCTCTTACACAAATAATGTGAGAGGCTACACATGACTAAGACGCCGCTCCTATGACCATGGCTTAATTTGTGTTTCAAGTATCGTCAACCTGATTCTAGTTATTCACACCGATATTTGTTTGGTTTTGTTTACCTTCATAGGGCAAATCCCGTGTTACCCCCGAATCAACCAAGTGAGCTCGTGACCAAACTTGCCCAAAGATCCCTCCAGGCGCCCGCACGGAATAGTGGCGAACTCGTCCAACAGCCCCGGCCCCGCGTCTTCAGTAGCCTCGCTCGAAAGGCCGAGAGCTGGGGCTCAAAGGAATAATCCCGAAACGACCTCAGCTTTGACCACACCGAAAAGAAAAACTGTGGGCGCACGAAACAGCGCGTACGGCAAAGACGCCAAGATCTTCCGGCTTGCATGAGGCCACCGGCAACCGCTCACGGGCGCATAGATCGTTAGCTGCGAAGGCAAGCCGAACACGTCCTGCACCGTGTGGAAAAGTCTCGGGCACATGGCCGGATAACATGCTGTACCATGGGGCGAGGGATGCTGAATGCGCGAGTTTCGTCCACTGGCCGGTGCCAGGGTGTCCCATGTGGCCGGAGCATCGAATCGAGCTCGCTCGCTTGGCCAAGGGGCGGAGCACCGAGAGATGCAAACGCTCCCCAGGGCCCGGCTCTTGGGGCATCCCTTCCCCAAACGTGACCAGAGGTTGCCGTCTCCCTCATATCATCTTGTTCCGCAGGACTTTGGGAAAACCAGGTCTTTACGTGTGCGGGGTGTCCACGGGCGAGTGTTCTTCCCAGAGCTCTTATGTTCAAGGGGAATGCTCTCCAAAGGAACACAACTGGGTCTTGATTGATCCCAAATCCATGAAATACCCATGGAAGTGACAAACGAGTGCTAAAAGAGTCGGGGAATCACAGTTGCGGAATCAAAATCATTGAGGCTTCTACGAATGCCTACCCACTGAGGGAATGATGGTGAGACTTTGCTGTGTGGCCACTTGTGTGGTTTGACATCAAAACAACCCCCCTGAGCTCTCCCTTGATGTTGCCGTTTGGTTTCGAACCCCCCCCCTTATGCATTGCAGTAGAAAAAGACCCTGATACGTGTGCTTTTCTTGTTCGAAAGGAACCCCCTGATTCAAAGCCTGAGGGGTTATCCATAAGGGGGCAGCATGATGTTCAACCGCAGGGAGCAAACCACAGCTGTGGAAAATCGTTTTTTGTTTGATACCAAAGTGGTGGATTTGCCATGACAACTTTAGCACTGAAAGGCAAAAGTGGGACTCGAATCCCATGCACCCCCCTCCAATAGGAATAGTGGCTTCCCGAAACCAACCATTTGCTGTAAGCTTCGGTAGCACTGTCTCGAAACATCAATTACCCTCCTGCCAGGAAAGGCCCCCCCCCCTGAACAAGCCCGGTTTAGGGAAAAGTAAGGCCTTCACAGTTGGCGGGTGGGGGGGGGACCAGGGGGTAGGGCTCCTGAGTTCCTGACACCTCAACTCAACTTCGACCCTCAACAAAGCTAGCTTGTTGCATCCAGGGCAAAGCCAGGCAAACACTGGACAATGACCATAATTCCGACAAACCTGACAGCAGAACCGCTCAAACTCTTCGCTCAATTGGCCCTTTCGGGGTTGGCCGGGCACTGCGTTTTCAAGCGCAGGCTGTAAAAGAACGCAACCTCCCATTCTCAAGCCAGGGACAGTTCTTCCTGCTATTGGAAAAGAAAGATGGCCGAAGCTCACTTCCTGAGTGGGCTGGCCCCTCACCAAGTGCAGACTTGTGGCATACCACTGAAATGGTCCAAGCCCAAACAGTCACTCCAGAATGAGATGTGTGTGGGTCAAAAGAAGGTACCCAAAATGGGTTGCCTGGTAAATGGAAACATGGTTTCTAAAACCTGCGGTCCCTGGTGGTTTATTTTGACCCATACCCAAATGGGAAACCCCTGGAAAGATGGAAATTAAGGTTTCGACCTCATGAGATCATATAAGAAACCCAACAGACCAGCTCACGAGAACACAAAAGGAATCAACCCCATTCGACTGGAGCAGTCTGCGCCTATATGTCTTAAAATATGTGGATGGGCGCAATCCTGCACCACGTTGAAACCATGGTTGAAACCATTGTTTGTTGGTATTTATAGGAGAATCAACATAAACCAGAGTTTCGCGGGTGGTGCGGAATGGATTTCGCAACCATCCACAGTATCTCCATCCCCAGATCGGCCGAAATGAAGAAGGCCCGGGCATTTCCATCCTCCGTGTGGAAGAACAGGCCGTGTGCCGGCGCCATCTGCAGAGCAGAGGGCCATCCGTCGAAATGACTCACTTCCGGAGTGGATTTGCGAAGAAAGGTGCGTGACGCAAGTCCAGGAACCTGACAGTGAGCAAAATAAGGAACCCCGCGTTTGGATGGCAAACAGAAACCGGTGCCCTCTTAAGCCAAGCAGCACCCAAAAAACATAGTGGACATGAGGCGCATGGTCCACCAAAAGGTTAAGCCAGTCACTACCTGTTCTCTAAATAGGCGGACACACAAAATGGTGGTGTTTGCTTTTAGCAACCCCAAAATGGGTTGACTGTATGGCTTACTAGTGGTTCATTCAACAGGATAGGAGAAAATCGGCGCCCGGTTCCCTCTCGACATCCCCAACTCAACAGTCGTGGCATCGCTGTCTGTTGTTCAGGATCGCGTGATTGCATGCCTCTGATTCGGTCCCCCAATGAAAATGCTGGTTGACCCCCCTAGCAGTGAGTCGGAGTTCCCCCCAGAGATTTGATGCTGATAATGGGATAAAAGAAGGTGAGAGTGATACAGAGGAGAGACTCATCTTGCATGGATTTATACAGCTAATCTATTTCTCAACATATGTGTGTCTTCTAACGATTTCTCTGTGTGTTACTTCTATTTCAATATATGTGTAATCTTCATGTTGTTATATGTTCCAGTTTATTTGATCATATTATTGCCTGTTTACTGAAAAATGTATGATTGGTATGTGTAATTTCTTAATATGCCTATCTGAATAAGACTTGCAAATGAAAGATCTTATAATTTCAGATACAACAATAAAGCCTACCCATCAGGGGTCAACATCAATCTTGGTGAATCAAAGCGGCATCCTCACATTAATCTTCTGAATGCCGGCTTGAAGTGGGTGTCCACCCTCAAATGTATTTTTCAGAACCCCTCAACATGCAACCACTTTAATGGACCCAGCTTTCCCTAACTTATGTTTTCCCTGCTAGACATGGTCAACTCCAAAAGAGAGAAAGGTTGTTCCCTGTTGCCACCGGAAACAATAGCGCTGGATGCGGAACAGGCGGCCTCTTTTCAGCGTACTCGGCGCCAAATTGCTCCGACTCGGCACTCAAATGCTTTGTCTTTTTGGGTTACTCCCTCTGCCCCGCCCCCAGCACATGGTCGACCACCTTAGGTTTGGTTTACTGGAAAAGCCACATTTGCTTCCTAAAGGTTAAGGGGCTTTTGGTCACACCAAAGACCAGCCGCGATGTTTGGTCTTTTGGAAATCAAGGGAAAACGGCACATGCTCATAAACATAGGGACAAGGGAGCCCAAATGGCTTCAGGCAAGAAAAGGTTTCGCTTTAGCATTCCCTGGACCCTTTTGAGGTTGGCTTGGCGTGTCGTTTGTGTTTCAGGAAACCCTTTTGGGGAGGGGCCAAGGGAAACCAGACGGAAAACCATGACTTTTTTACTTTGGCGGCTGGTTGAGGGAAACCAATGGGGACAACCATCCTTTTGGTCGTCGTCTAATTTCAGCCCGCGGATCCGCCGCGCGTCCGTCGGCTCAGGCGTCAGGCGTCAGGCATCGGCCTTGCGCTTGTGCGCTTGGCGGGGGGCTCGACGTCCTCGGGACTCAGACAGACTCAAAGGGCCCAAACCAGAACCCCTTTCCCTGCAAAACCCTTTTTGGGGTTGATTTGGCAGTGGGTAAAACATAAGCACCCTGGATGGAGCCCGATCGGTAAATGGAACCAAGGACTAAAACCTGCGGTCCATATCCTGGTGGTTTCATCTTGACCCATGCCCATTAGCTCGGAAACCACTGGGAAACTGAAGCCATCGTGGAGATCCAAATCCCAATTTTTGAGACAGACCTGGATCTCCATGGGGAAAAAGGGAGTTGTTCGCCGATTCAAAAGGGGAACCCACCCTCCAAGGCAAGAAAAAATGGAATTGCACTGGAGGCCGGCGTCTTTCTTTGCCGGGTTTAGGTTTTAACTTGTTGTTGGCTAGTCGGAAAACCAACAGATTCCCAAAAAGTCAAAATGTTAAAGACCCAACCCGATAGCAGTCAAGTACAGTGCTCCAACTAGTTTGTGGGGGAAATAAAATCCTGCCCAGTTTGAGGCCTGCTCAAAATATTTAGAGGTTATCAGTTCTAGCAGGGCCATCCCTTATCGCATCCCCACCCCTATCAAGAATCATGAAGGCCCCGCGGATCTTACATGATGTTCCATTCACCCTCCAAGAACCATAGGACTTGTATCAAACGGGTTCTCCGCTTCGGATGTTCAATACTTGCGGACCGGGACCCCTTCCTACACATTGATTGGGGGTGTTGGAATTTTCTTGACCCAAACTCCTTCAGGTGATTTTCAGTACCCACTGGCCGGAATCGACCCTGTCCTTTTGCGGCCCAGTTCCAAAGGTGCTCACTTCGCTGCCTCTGAAAATGATGGCCAAAAGGGACACACCAAAACTTTGAGCCGAGAACGCTGAAACCTCACTCGATGCCATTGGTTTATCCCAATCCTTCAATAGCTGATGCATATCGAACTTGCATAGCCCCCACCTTGCATGTCATGTCGCACCACTTCTTCAGGCTTCAATGCGGGTGATGCGCGCGCGCACACAGACACCACACTCAGTTTCAACCTGCCAAACACCACGCTGCTGGGAGAACCAATATGAGCACTAATCAAAGCTTACCCTCATCTGGATAGGTCGTTGTTCTTGCTCTAACGCCTTTAGCGCCAAGAACAAAGCTACATTCGACAAGGACAGAACTGCTCGCTTCCTCTCCCTAAGCCGGAGTCATTATCACAAGCCTGGCAACAGTATACGGGCTAAAAACAACTGCACACGTTATGATCATCTTATGATGACGGCTTCCTTTTGTTGTTACAGTAATTCTAAAAAATAGCACCGTACGGTCCGCATGCTATGGCTTCCCTCACCGTTTTCAGGCGCAACAAAACTTCCACAAATGCCAAGCGGCGTGTGCTTGCGCTTGCAAGCACTGGATGTAGGTGTGCATGTTGCCTCGGTTGGAACCGAGGGCGCCCTTTGGCTCGAGAATGACCCGAATCAATTGAACCATCCAAGTCTCTAAGGGAATCCTCAGCTTCATTCCCAACCCAACGCCCCCTTTTGATTTCCTGAGATCATAGACTGGATATATTGCCCGAGCCTCGCATATTTTCACAAGGGCAATAATTCACAAGCACAGAATGTTTTTTGGGACTACGTGGTGCCGATTCACTGCATCTTGTTCCCGATTTTGATGTTGTCGTATGGATACATGGGACGTGCCCACCCGCCAATTGAGCTGGGATTCGCCCCAAAATCAAAGAAGATGTCTCTTGAGACGATGCTTTTGGTTCTATGTTTGCCTGCAAATAGGCAGCCGCCAAAATGGTGGTTTCCCTGCGCTTTCCTGTTACAAAACACGGCTTCGCTTTTGGGGGCTGTTTCCCATCCCTGAATGGCTTCAAACCGCCACCTTTTTCACGACCGGCCCGAAGGTTTCTTCCGCGATGTATAAATTCTCTTTGGGCGACTTTCATTCACCAGATTGCCTTCTCTGCGCGTGCGTCTGCGGAATGCTCTGATGGAAACTGAGAACTGGCTCGCCTGTTTTTGAGCTGGTACCCTTTTCGCCTCTTGGTTCCCGGCCAAGGGAATCCCCCTTCCCCAAAATCAACGGAGAAGCGAGACATATGGTGCCGACATCCCGAAAAGTCCCGGACATTTGAGCCTAAAGACTAAGGAACCTAAAGACGGTTCCAGCTGGCGTTGCCGTCTGCAGGCTTGGGACAAGCCTGGATGTGATGGGATTGGGATCAGCTTGATCCAGAAACAAACAAGCCGAAATGGAGACTGGAAGAAAACCGTATCTGCAAGGCTTTGTTCGAAGTGGGCCCCGCCCTGTTGCCAAATTGTGTACCCTTTTAGTTTGTTTTCAAGTGCAGGGCAGTCAGAAAAGACTCCAATGGCATCCCTCCGGGGCCCCCGCCCAAATCCCAGCGCTCGCCGGAGATCAAGACGCCGTCCACTCCTTCCCAAAGCAAATTGCGGCCCACAACCGATCTGGGCGGGTTTCCTTCCTAAAGCTTGCAAGGCGTTCCCTCGCTCGGTGCCTGGCCTTGCGCCGAGGCACTGGAATCGTATGTGAAATGCCCCAGTTGGAGTAATCCGACTCAGAGTTGGCGAATTATTGCTGGACTGTGCTTGCTCCAGGTGCGACCGGCAGGCAATCCGTGGGCCGACAAAAAGATCTTTGGCATGAAGCTGCGCTGCGGCGCCCTGAGGGAAGACTCAAAGGCGCTCGACTATTTTGTGATCAGAAGGATAGGCTGCACTTTGACTAGGTCTTCCAGTAGAGAGGTTAGAATAAGGGTACCTGTTTTTTCTGTAGTCTATTCTAGTAGGGGAACCCTCTCAACCAAAAAAGAGGTGAGAAAGGGCACTACTGGGGGACCCAGTTGAAGAGTTTTCGAAGGCCTCTGCCAAACGCTGTGGTCATGCGTCGTTACGGTCACGCGTCGGCGTTGGCCTGCCTAGCAACATCAATGAAGGCCTCTTAGGCAGGCTGTGGAAATGAAGACCAAAGAGGTATGGGGTCTTCTAACAGGGGCCGGGTGATTTCAGCCGCATGCTGGCTATGTTCAGTAGCAGCAAGGCCATAGAAAAAGAATGATCCTGACCTGGATCTGTCTACGGTTGGGTCATGATATCCAGCGTCCTGCGCGGTCTTGCCCAACAGGAATTCCCGGTGCGGGTGGCCCGTCCCGTCCATACACCGGGTTACCCCCCGGTTTCTGCTTGGTGCATTTGTTTTGGCCGTGTCTCCAAATGGAACATGGAAACACAAAGTACCCACCAAAAAAAAAAGACACCCGTATGTCCCAGCATCCTTGCGTGGGCCATGGGCCTGGCTGCCTAGGAATCCATTGAATTGGGTATGTGTCAAAATGCAGGTGCCCAACAAAACTGCAGTGTTCCTCTGTTCCCTTTAAGCCCACCTCAAAAGAGGGTATGTGCTCCGCAAAGCGCGTTTGTCATTCTCTTCAGGGATCCTTCTCTTTAAACAATTGGCCCATTCAGAACGATGGGTGGTGTCCAAAGAGAACCATGGGTGAAGAGAACGAGGAATCAATCAACCTCTCTCGAATTTGAGGGAATGACCCCCATGAACCATCCCTGGACTTGCCAAGCCACGAAGAAAAAAGAATTGGTACAAAGAGGGAATCAAAAAAAACAAAGGAAGAACTGGATCCCGAACTTGACATGCCCAGTGGCCAAACTAAAACCACCCGCGTATCGACCCGCGTTTGGACCCACGGCTCGACCCACGCCTTCCGACTGCCGCAGCTCGTCCAACGCCTGGGTGAAGTGCCCGCCCTGCGACTGGACATCCGAGGCACATGCGCGACATGCGCGACGTCCACGAAATTGGCTTCCACTACATAATGCATATGTTTGTATGTATATATGGTCAGACACCCCAAGACCCACCTTTCTACGTTTTGCACAAAACAAAATATGTTTGCAGATGTTCAGTGTCCACTTGGCTTGCAGATGCCTTGCAGGAAACACTGGACTTTTACATATATATTTTTTTGAGACGTTCTACATTGTGACACAGTATTTGCGTGCTTGATGTAAAACAAGACTCGAGAAAGCAACAAACCATCAGATGCAACTTTGCTAGTGTTGAAAACACTGTTATTTGCAGAAGGAAACTGCAAAAACACCCCTGTTGTCTTGTTCTGCGTTTTGTGATGGTTGCATCCTTAAAACATGCACGGGCTCCAACAATGGGGAAAGAAGAAAAAAACACTGAAAGCTCCAAAACCCGCACAAGCTGAGAACAATGCCAGAAAAGCAAACCCAGAAGCTATGTCAGAGGCCTAGGCTTGATTGGTCTGGATGCTTGCATTTGTTGCATGTGTTGAGCCTGTGCAGGTTTCAGAGCTTTTAGATTTGGATTTGTTGCATTGTTTGAGCCTGTGCAGGTTTTGGAGCTTTGGGTTCTTAAAACATGCACAGGCTCAAAATGTGTAAAACAAATCCAAAGCCTTTACTTGTTTCTGAAGACTGGACCATCTAGGTACTTCTCTGACAATTGACACGGAGCCCCGAAAACCACCGAAATGAGGGAGACATGCCTTTGGGGCGAACCCTGTTTGGGTACCACGCGTTCCATGTTAGAGAGGAAGAGCTGCCCGGAAGCTCACCCAGGATGAACCACCCAAACATGGGAATATATATATATATATATGTACATATGAGGATGCCTGTCAAACCTGCGAAATAGTGGCTTTCCTTTTGGTTTCCCTCCAAGCCAACCTGAAAATGGTACAGACTCCAAAAAGCACACACACACACCCAGGACCCTCAAATGGCGTTGCTCTCATGGGAATCCAAAAGGGAGAGGAACCGCCCATTTTCCAGCTTCCCGAGACCTGGAGACCAGCCAACAATTGGAGACATACAACTCATCTCCAAAGCCCCACGCGTTCGGAGCCCCGCCTTGGCGCTGCGTAAGATGCGGAAGATGCTGGCGGTCAGCGCGTAGTGCCCGAAGGAGGCCAGGTATTGGCCTGCCGGAGCCCTCAAAGCGAGCCACGGACATACACGCCCCATGCAAAATGAGCTCCAAAAAGTCCCCCAAGAAAAGGTCATACCGTATGTACCATTGAATTCCTCAAAATACGCAACAAACCTTGGCCCCGGTCTTCCAATCCAGTGACTGGTTTTTTAAAGCCAAGTGACTAGCCTCCCCATTGGGGTCCTCAAACGCCAAGAACCTTTCTCAGGCTGCTGGGGGATTTTGAATGGGTGAAGGGAAGGGGGATCAGCCCATAGATACATAGTCTCTGTGGGTTTTGTCTCGCTAGGGCACCCGCCAAATTTTTGGTTTCCTTGGGCTTCCAGTTGAACCAACCGCTTGAAGGGGTCCCTCAAGAAGCATATTCAGCCAACCTGAAAATATAAATGCCAGCTTTTGCTTGACCGGCTTCGGCTTACAGCACAAAATGATCCTTTGTTAGGAAAGCTCCCAAAAAACGGAATGCGCAAAAGCACCCCAGATGTTCCAAAACGGCCCTCGCTTGAGACCACCCCCTGGCGACCAAGGGGCTGAACAAGACTGATGGGACCTCGTGCCAGCGCGGGCAAATCGGAGCCCGAGCTGACTGATCTGGTATCTGAAGATCGCGAGACCCCTTGTGGCCATAAAACCAAACAGCCCCTAGAAGCGCCAGCAAACGCCTAAAAATCCGAAGGCCAAAATTGCGCTGGGTTTGGGGGATTCCAGAGTCCTGAGGCGCGTCAATCAGTGCGGCCCAGCTTGCGTACAACGAAGCGGTCAGACGCTTACCCACCTTCTGGAAAACCAGGGTTTCCCATTGTTTTCAGTCAGGCGTTCACTTCTTGCCCAAACAAAAGCTGGCATTTGGAGTGGGGGGCTACAGGTGCTTCTGACAATCCGGGACTAGCCTGAGCCACACCTCCCAAAACAAAATCCAGCCTGCAGGCAGCCCTGGCGTGACCAAGTGCTCCTCTGCGAATTCCCTGCACGGAGCTCGCGGTCGATTGTTTTTGAGGGTGGAGGGATCACTTGCGCCCACGCAATTGGGATCACTTGCGCCCATGGGATCACTTGCGCCAATTTTGCTTAAAAGGCGTCACTTACGCCCATAAAAAAAGGATCACTTGCGCCCATGGTCATTTGCAGTGTCGTGGCGGGTGTGGGCGGGGAGGGGGCGGAATAGCGTGCACCGCCCAAGCAGCTGCGCCATGTTTGCGGCCTGCGTGCACCGCCCAAAGAACTGGTCTGTGCTGCGCTGCGCTCCGCTGAGAAGCTTCTCCAACCAAATCTCGTATTTCTGAACCAAAAACCTAAACCAAAAACAACCCAAAACCAAGCCACACCATTCCAATGGTTCCCCTAGCGCAACCCAGTCTGAACTGGTGCAACTGGAAACCTCCTGTTTACTCAACAAAATGAACGGCTGCCATCTCCAACCAAATCTCGTATTTCTGAACCAAAACCTAAACCAAACACAACCCAAAACCAAACAACCTTTCTGAACTAAAACTGAACTGAATTTCATCAATCGCCAGATCGTTCCACCATTCTAAGGGGAGAGAAACACAGTGCGCCGCACAGATTCAACAAGAGACGGGCACAAGCGACCCCAATCCGACGGGCACAAGCGACCCCAATCTGACGGGCACAGGCGAACCCCCGGCCGTTTTTGAGGTGGTTCCCGACTAAAGTTCATAGCCATTGCAAAGGAAACCCCCTCCCAGGCAAAAAGGCAAAAACATCACTGAAGGTCTGGGATATCCCCTGTTCCAACTCTCCACTTTGTTTCGGGTAAGACGTGAACCGGGACTGAAATAGGCAAAATCCCCAAAGCGCCCCTGGTTCTGTGGTTGAGCATGGTTGGTGTTGCATTCTTTAAGGCATCCGCAGCACAGGGCTTCCCTTGATCCGGCCTCGTGGGCTTCTCTGCAAGCCGCGACAGCCTCGAGCGACAATCAAAGTCCGCTGTCAAGGTTTCATATCATTTTGCTGGAGAGTGCCGTCTTTTGGTTTTGGAAGAAGCGGAAACAAACCATTTTGAATCTCATCCCTATTTGGCGACTCGTTTTGGTCTCATCTGCTTAACCAAGACAAAAAGTGAGCCACAAAACGGGACATCCTTTCTGCACCTTTGCCCCCCCCCCCCGGTAATGCAGCGGGTGCGCATTTCATCTCGTGCCAACAGGGCTGTTGAACGCCCATGTATTGTTCACTTGCTCATGTACAAAAAAGCCCATCTGGCGTTGCACCCCCCTTCGCTGGGAGTGGCAACGAACCCGGCCATTCAGCCAAAATCTCAAAAGCTGCATCTGCCTTGGAATCCACTCAACACTGACAGCACCAACGCAGCGCCTTGCCACGTCACGCTGTTGACACTGCCACTGTTGTGCTTCTTCAGCTTCTTGGTGTCCAGCTGTTTCGCGCCAATCGCCTCAAAGCTTGTTGAACTTGTTCTCTACCCTTCGTCCTGATGTCCGCCAGGTTCTCTGAAGCGCGCACCTTGTGGAGGGTGAGCAGCTTGGCTTTCAAGGCAGGCTCTTCACCGCCAGGCGCCTGATCCTCGCCACTCCTTGGCGTTGGAATTCTCCGCATCCATCCACATCCACACCCGCACTTGCACAGGTCTGCCCAAGACTCCATGATCTGCTTGTAGAACGGAAGAGTCGGTGGAACCCTTCCTGGAGAGCAGCAAGGTATTCATGAAGTATCACATCCACAAGATTGACCAACAATAAACTTCAACAAAACCAAGGAGGAAGGGAGTTTTCATGAGCATCTGATGTGTGTCACGCCAGAGAGACCGGACATGAGCTGACTAAAGACTTCGGAGAGTCACCTCCAGGCAAATGTCCTTTCTCGCGTGCCTCAAAAATTTTAAAACCATGGCGCAATCTCACATCTCGCAAGGCATTCCTCCTTTCGCTGAGGATGCCGGCCAAGAACTCCACCCAGCTGGTTCCGGCCACTCTGCGTCCAGACCACTCCTTCAAGGTTGCCGAACTTCCCAACCATTCATAGACATCTGTCCTCCAGCGGTTCTTCCAGTTGTGTCCAAGCTGGCCTTTCGAGTCGCTCTCATCCGCCACCTCGCAAGCCTTCAACAGTTCCATCTTGCCCAGCTCCCCGTCATTTTTGAGACGCAGTGTTCATCGTCTGGGTATTAGGCATCGTCCTCGTCCAACTCCGGGTCGTCCTTGACAGGTGTGAAGAGGGCACCGATGACTGCTCTGGCCTCTGCATCTCTCTTCTGCCATCCTTGTTCTCGTCCACCACAACCGGCTGTGGGTCACCAGGATCTGTCCGCTTGGCTTCTTTCTTGGCTCCTCCTCGTTGTGGACCCACGGAACTCCCTTCATCTTCTGGAAGAGTTCCTTGTTGCGCCTCAGCTCTTCTCTCAAGCGCCTCGCTGTCCTCGCTGTGTGGACGCCGGTCACGTCGCCCACCAACTAGTCATCTTCAGCTGCCTTCCGCCTTGCGCCTGTCTGCCTGGCCCCTCAGCATCTTGTAGAGGATGGTCTTGCTGAAGGAACCAGGCAATCCACACACACTCATCGCAGGTGTGACGCCCATGCCGTAGTTCTCCTTCACGTCGCTCTTGATGGTCAGCAGATCACTCAGCTGCTCCAACGGTGGTGTGTAGACGTCTCCAGTTCCCTTTATCTTGAGAATTGTGGTATGCACTTGCCTTGCCAGCTGCTGAGTCACCGGCTCTCCATGCGTTCTCAACGTCACCATCAAACGCCCCATCTGGACTGTGAAGCTTGCCCGCAGAAGCAAACTCTGAACTCTCGAAGCAGCGCTTCCCAGGAAGTCTCGGGGGACGGTGCTCCGCCCACCAGACATGCCAGGTCAGCGAAGCAGGGCGCCAAACCAAGCTCGCGTAGGCACATTCACCATCAAACCTCTTGTTTTGGGTTTGTTGCCCTTGTCCTTCTCGCCGCGCTTGCCCTTCTGCTTGTCCTTGCGCTTGCCATTGCTTTTGTTCCTGGCTTCCACATCCCTGCGCGCTGAACTCAGCTTGCAAAGTAGTCCCACACACACTTCTTGAGCTTGTCAGAAGCAGTCCAATTGCTCGTCCGTCCTCAACGCCATCCTGATTCCAGATGGTGCTCCTCCTTGGACTGGTCCTGATAGCGTCTGATGAGCACCTCCCAACGCTCCACGTGTTCCAGGACGTTCTGCTCGGGCACCTTGCTCCACCGGCTTCCACGCTTGCAGTCCGCTGCCAACCTCCGCATTCATGATGACTGACAAGGCTTTGCCCTCCACGTGAAGATGTTGAACAAGGCCCACGCACACACCTTCGCATCCTGGGACGGCTCTGCGGTCTCCATCTCTGAGGCTGAGTGCGCCACGAAGACCCATGATGTCACCCAGTCTTCGTCCTTGCCGCTGAAGGTCTTCAGGCGACCACAGGCCCGCAGGTCCAGCAGCGCTAGTGCTGGCCCTGTGGCCTTCGGCGTTGCCATCTGCGCCGCGCCTCAGTTACCCGGGCTTGCCATTGAGGGTCTTTTGCGCCCAGCCTGCCCGGCATAGAGGGTCTTGCGGTTCCATGCAGCGGGTGCGCATTTCATCTCGTGCCGGAAGGGCTGTCGAATGCCCATGTATTGTTCACATGCTCATGTACAAAAAGTCTATCTGGCGCTGCATACAACGAAATAAACATGACAAATATGATGTCCAAGGACCCCCCCAAAATAGCGTCTTTCGGGCTTGATGATGAAGGGGGGCTTGATGCAGGATCCTTGACGTATTCGCTTGTTGATCAAACCAGGGCCCCCGTTCGGGTCGCTTGCGCGAAAAAAAGAAAGGAGGAAGCTATATATATATATATATATATGTATATACACTATCTTCCTATCATCCCCCTTTTCAATGGCTACCCATGTGTTTAGCAAACAAACACCGCACAAGAATTCATGGCTTTGACCTGCGGAATTGTTCGGCCGTCCAACGCACCGCACAATGCCGAAATCTGTGACAGCCCATCCCGAACCAAAGGCAAGCAAAGCATCCAAAGCCGATGACTAGCTGGACAAAATCCGACAAAAAAGGTGCAGGGAACTTCAAAGAACCACCAAGCAAGCGTGCTTCCCAAACTTCTGAGACCTCCAAAATGGTTCGCTATGGTCTCCTTCCCTTTCTTTAGACACCCATCGAAATTGAGCCAACTCTTCAAACGAAATCAGACCTAATGGTCTCCTAGGAACCTTCAAGGAGACCCCAAATCGGGCGTAAGCCAAAACACTATACGCGAGGCCTATACACGTTCATTGAAGAGGGTCCTAGGACGTTATGTGTACTCCATCAATTGTTCATCCTGCACCACGTTGAAACCATGGGAAACCATTGTTTGTTGCTATTTACAGGGGAATCATCATTCCAAGGTTTCTTAGGTGGCGCAGGATTGCGTCCATCCACAGTATGATTCACGTTTGTTCAAATAGCGACATGAACACTTGGACCCATCGTTTGATTCAAACACATTTGCGTCAATACGTGCTGATTTCCTAAAAGTCAGCGTCCCGTAAATTAGTGGTTTGGATTGGTGGCTTAAAGCTGACATTGACATGAGAACCCACAAGCTCTCTTTCTGTTGGTCCATGTGATCCGCCCCTCTTGGGAACATACGTTTTTGGCACCCCGGATCCGAAGAAACAAAGGCTACGCGTCCAAATAGGGGACCCTACCCAGAATAGTGAAATTGTGGGTCTCCTTTTGGTTTCCTATTAAACCGAATTCCAAAAATAGGGTACCCTCCAAAAAAACACACACACACACACACACAGACACAGACACAGACATAAACACAGACACAGACACAGCCACAGACACAGTGACACAGAGACACAGAGACACAGAGACACAGACACACAGACACACAGAGACACAGAGACACAGAGACACAGAGACACAGAGACACAGAGACACAGAGACACAGAGACACAGAGACACAGAGACACAGAGACACAGAGACACAGAGACACAGAGACACAGAGACACAGAGACACAGAGACACAGAGACACAGAGACTCAGAGACACAGAGACAGAGACACACAGACACACAGACACACAGACACACAGACACACAGACACACAGACACACAGACACACAGACACACAGACACACAGACACACACAAACACACAAACACACACACAACACACAAACACACAAACACACAAACACACACAACACAGAAACACAGAAACACAGAAACACACAACACACAACACACACACACACAAACACACACACACACACACACAACAACACACACAAACACAAAACACACAACACACAACAACAAAACAACACAAACAACAAAACACACAAACACAACAAACAACAACAAACACACAAACAAAAACAACACAAAAACAAAAACAAACAAAAACAAAAACAACACAAAAACACACACACAAGCAAACAACAAACAACAAACAAACAAACAAACAAACAAACAAACAAACAAACAACAAACAACAAACAACAAACAAACAAACAACAAACACACACACACACACACACACACACTTGAACTCCAAAAGGAGAGTGCTAATCTTTCGAGTACAACTGATGAGTCTCGAGTACAACTGATGAGTCTCGAGTACAACTGATGAGTCTCGGCTGAGGTCTGCTTGCAAGTCACTTGGCTTCACTTTAGAAACGAAACCGTTACAGGAAAGAACAAGAAGCACAAACAGCGCCGCAACCAAGGGGGCCAAAAGGACATTCAGATTCACGGAAAGCAGGTACACCACGTCTGGTCACCCCCCTTTGGCAAGCTTTTCATTGCAGTGCAGTTGCCAAAGGTGCTGCCCCCCCTGCTGCGAAAAAAGGGTGGTGACAGGGCATTCTGTCACTCCGCACACACACGCCCCTCTACGAGGGGCGAGGTTTCTCTTTTCTCCTGCAGGAAGATCACATGCTCAAACTCAAATCACTATCGTTGGCCAAAATATCCACCACGGCGAGGGGAGCGAGACACTGCCCTAAACCGCTCAGAAGACGGGAACGAAAGTTCACAACGTTGAGCATTACGAGTGTCGCCATAGAGGACTGAAGCGATCTGCGAAGCAGCCGGGCGATCACCATGAGAAAACGGAGTGGCATAGGTGAAGGTCTCCTCAACTTGAACGGCATCGGAGTTCCGACCTTGACCAAGAGTCTGATCATGTGAACAGTGAGTTGCGAAGGACTCAATCCGAGACAGAATGCGCTGGTACCCTTGGTGTTGCCAGTCACGGATGTCCCATGCCTGGACTGGCGCTTCGGGATCCGTCACCCGCTGCCATTCACGAAAAGAGTTTTCAGGTAGATCAGGTACGGCGTCACCACGGTGCCATCGTTGAGGTTGTCCCGGAGTGTAAATCCGCACCCACTCCTGATCATGCCAGACCGAATATTCGAGCCATGGATACTGCTTGGAATCATCGATGTCCATGTCGAGGCAAGAGGCAAGGATGGTCGCGGGCTCCGATCCAGCTAGTAGGTGGACAAGCACCATGCACAACCATGTTCAAACAACAGCAAAGCAAGATCATGCAAGTGGAGAGGTCACCCTTATTTTGTACGCTGCGCTGCTCATGCAAGGCTAGTCTTCAGTGAGCTCGAAGACGGGCCTCATCTTGTCTTGGCCGCTACCGGACGGATTCACGGGCGTGTAGGGGTCGGAGACCCCAATCGTCTCCGATGGTGTGTTGCCACGCGACGCACGTACTGGTTGATGAGGATGAGAGGTCAGACGTGCGCGGGCCGTCAGTTGTTGAGAAATCCCCTCCTGGAGACGAATCAGTTCCTCAGTGGAGAAATCAGCCGCATCCGAGGACCTGAGAATCGCGTCTAACAGCTCCGGCGACATACTCAACGACGCAGACTGCGTGGCCACGTTATGGTGATCGGAGGGATACATGGAATCAAATTCATGACCGGCGTGAGGAGCAGCGATTCTCCGATAGCCCTCCGTGGCCCAGTCTCGCTTGTACCACGTAGTGACTTGGACTTGCCCTTCAACTGAGTCCTGGTTGGGAGCATAGAACTCCCGCCATTCTCTGAAAGTATGCGGAGGAGGTGGAGCATCCTGTTCTTCCTGAGGCGTCCATGGTCCCGGATGAAAGATCTTGACCCACTGGGCATCAGGTTGTTGAGGGTCCGGGCACCATTCCAGCCACGGCATGACAACGCAACCACGGAAAGTCAAGTTGATAGGTGTACGGCTGCAGACAACAACGAGTGAAAGCAAATCAACAATCAAAACGCAAAAGACCACTTTTGTAGCACTGTGCGGCGCCAACATCACAGTCAGACTCTCCAGGGAGGCGAGGACGGGCATCAGCTATCATGTGAATTGGATGATGCCGAAGAGGAGGTCATTCCAGCATACATGAGGTCCGGCGCACCCGAAGCGAAAACTGGCCTCGCTATGCTGGGATGTGGACGACCCAGGCGTTGGTACCCTCTGGTGACCCAGTCCCTGTAATACCAAGTGTAGAAAGTGGCGTGGGATACCGGTTGCAGAGCCGTGCCTATAGTTGTGCCGCCAGTGCTTTCCCTGGGCCAGTACACTTCGAAGTGGTAGACCTTGCGCCATTCCCGATAGGCGGTCGGGTCATCCGGGGCCGGTCCCAGGGTGTCAGGGGCTACTGGATGCCACTGACCCGGCACATAGATTCGAATCCATTCCACACTCGTTCCTGCTGGTCCATTGACGATGTCATAGTCAAAATAGCGAGGTAGGATCCATCCTGCTGCACCCTGCACCGTACTATTGAACATTTCAACCCGAGCTGCTCAAAGTTATCACAGAGAGCGGCGGGCACATGGAGACAACATGCACAGCACCAAGCAAGACAACCCAATGAGAACTCACATTCAAAGCACGCACAACCTCATCTTTATCCAACATGCAACTCATGAGTCAATCCGAATTATTCCAAGGATCATGGAATGGTGGCGGTGACGGTTCCCGCCACGCTCCATCAGGTACCGACGAGCCCACCGAGGACTCGATGTCTGCGTTGGCGAGCATCGCGAGTCCGATGGATTGGACAGGAGGTCCAAGTCGTTGGTACCCTCGCGTTTGCCAGTCTCGGTACTCCCACACGTGATAGGACACATAGGCACTGGGCGTGGCAATAGGATCCATTGTGGTGCCTCCGGTGCTGTCTTCAGACCAGTACACTTGGAAGTGGTATGATCTGCGCCACTCCCGAAATGTGGAAGCGTAAAGTGGGTCCGGAACTGGCGCTTCCTCCGGAACGGGCCTCCAAATGCCCGGAGAGTAAATTCGAATCCATTCCACTCCTCTGTCGATCTGGTACTCGAAATACTGGGGGTTCATAGCAGCAATACGGGCTTGCACGACTGCTAAACAAATCGAAAATCTGCGGCAAGGACACACATGCATTGCTAACCGCACACATCCACTGAGGAGCAAGGCAACTTTTCAAACACAAGGTGAAACGGGTCAGCGAGGTCTGAACTGTCTGAAACCTGGCTTTCACTGTCTTTGATGTCGCGCACACCTGCAATGATAGTGACCTGGTCGTCTGCGTGCACAAGGGGAAAGACATTTCCGTCCATGGCGCAGGATGGCGTGACAGTAATGTTTGCATGTTGCCGATGGGGATCGCGATGAACGGCCAGCACGTTTGGAATAAAACACTGTAAAGGGCCGTCGAGATCGCCTCGGCGCTGAAGCTGATGCTGTCCGAGATCGTTTGGACGAGCGCCCTGGACTGCGTGGTACTTCATCACGGGAAGGGTCTGTGTTGTAGATCGAGCGGCGTGTGCGCTGCGAATTCAAAGAGGTAGGGCAGGATTGTCCGCGAGGGGCTGAGATCGAGGTGCTGCGTATCGAGGGCATAAACTGGGGGTGTAGAATCACCGGTGGTGGTGGTGGTGGTGGTGGAGGAGGTGGGAGAAGCAGTGGCAGACTTGGCGGGGGCGGAGGCGACGTAGTCAGCCGAATGGGTCTGTCGAGTAGAGCCCCGGGTCCATGAAATTGTAACCACGTCGGCTGCGCTCCATGGGTCCAGGTAATGTACGTCTGTACAACTTGTTCTGACATGATTTGAGCAACTCAGGAAGGACATCACTGCATGTCAACGACATTTCGCAACACGACAAGCAAGATTGAGTCACGTGCAAGCAAGCAAGTATCATGTGATCAACAACTCAAACCGGACACACCGCCGCCGCTTATCATTTGGTCCATCAATGGTCACTGTTGCATTTGCCGGGCTTGTTCCTAGCCGCGAGCCTCAAGTTGTTGATAGACCTTCCATGCCTGCTTCACTTCCTCAATCGGCTTCTGAAGAAACCGCGCAATGGTCTTATAGGTGGGTCTGGAATCCTTATCTTTCTTCCGTCTCACCATTTCATCCAGCTCGCCCTGTGTCCATGCCGTGAAAGGTTCACGGTATGCATTGCGAAGTGCAATGGTAAACTCTTGTAGAAGTTCCCGAGGACCATGAACCACTGTCGGTGACGGCCGGAATGACGAGGCACCTGGATGCGGATGTATCGAACCATCAGAATCCGAATCAGGTGTCGTGGGCGTCGTCTGTCCTGGTTCTCGTGCACCGTGTGCCGCGAAAGGAGCACGAGGACGAGGCGGTGGCAGTCGATCTAACACAGATTCGGGCCGAGTACCAGGATTGTGTTCACTAGCATCACGATGTGCGGCTCGAGGCGGTGACAAAGCCGGTATGTACCAGGTAGATGACGTGTCCACCGGTCGAGCCCGAATGCGTGTGGGGGAACGAGATCGGTCAGAGGAGGCGAGCTCCGTGATGATGCGGGGCCGCAACCCATGTCTGGAGTTTCTTGGTGCTCTCGGGGTCACCACCGTGTCTGTCGGACGACCACGCTCCGTCATCAAGGCAAAGTTCAGTGTGTCCAAAGCTGTCGCGACTTGGGATGCAAGAACATTGAGCACAGCCACCAGGTTGTTCACAAACTCAGCCGACAACTGCATGGCAACCAATCAAACCACAAGGGCAACTCACGCAAAGCTGCAAAGCGATAATGCTGCGGCATGACAGAGACAAGGTGCATGCAAGCATGAACGAAGCAAACGCTGAGGTACTTTTGTCGCTGTTGCTCCGTCACCGTTCATAAGACAGACCGGATGGTCTGCAAGCTGGCATGGCTTTGACTGCCGGTGGGTACTTAGGTGTGTGAGCATGACGGCGGACCACGGGAACCGCATCAACAGGACGGTCTGGTAGCCGACGATGATGGCTGCGGGATCGTCTCCGGTGCGGCTCTCGATGTCTAGATCTTCGCCTTCGTCTGTGCTCCCAGGAGGTGCTAACACTCACCGTGCGCACGTGAGCAGAGTGCTCCGCACGGCTATCCGTGGTGGCCACAAGAGTGACCGGCGTTGCCATGAGGTCGGGTCTGACCGATGTTGCTGGCAAGTACGGCGGCGCCGTGGACGGCGGAGGCAGCGGCGGGGGGTGAACTTCTGGAATCGGTGGCGGTGGGGGCGGCTGTGGATGTCGATGCTGGCCCTCAAGACGCTGCAGTCCAGCCAAAAGTAAACTGATTTGCGATGTCATAGCGAGCAGCATGTGCCGACAATCACGTAGCATATCCCCATGATCCATCACAATCCCGGAAAGATGAGACAACCAGGGCCCAATCAACCAGTGATGACTAAAAGCGGCGACGGCAAGCATTCAGAAGGCAAACAACAAATCATGCAAGCAACACCGCACAAGGAAATATCAAAGTCAACCATGAGCCACGGACAATTCAATGCGTTTTTTCGGAAGAGGAGCGTCATGAGGTTCATCATGAAAAACACAAAGCGCACAACACATCAGGTCAGCAGCAACGCTATTGTACTGGCATGCTACCATGGTTCACCAGAAGATGCCCATGTAGCTGGGCACTGCGATCGAAGATCTTAGTTTCCACCTGCCATCCTTGGCATGAATGCAGTCATAGTAGTGGGAGGCTGCTATGTCCGCGTACACGCCGCCGCGGGGTATAGTGCAATGCTGTTGTCGGAGACGAGCAGAGCCACCAACACACACCGGGCGGTCCGTCCGGATTCCACCGAACTGCGCTGCGGATTGGATGGCCGCTTCCTGAGACTGGAGGCTGCCTCTGCAGTAGAATCCCATCGGTGGCAACCAAACTTCGTTCCAGTTGGAGCATTCACGATTGGGGGAAGGGTGTTCTTGCCACTTCGAAGGTCGGATCAGTTCCTCATCACGCAGGATTTGCATGGCAGCCTGTATGTTGGTGTTGTGGGACCAGAAAAATGTGGACTGCGATTGAGTGCGCTGCTTGTCCGGCAGCAATCGGCGTGGCTCAAAGGAGAAGATGATCCCAAAGAGGTTCTTCTGCGAGTTCTTTTTGTCCGCGGAGAAGTGATGAAACGTCCGCGTGGTTCTGCAGATATATGGCCACTTCTCCTCGCAAATGCCGAGCTGGACGATGAGTTGCTGCGGTAGTGACCGCCGAGAGACCTGGAAGTAGTCCGAGATGTCTTTGACCACCTGCGCTGTCCAGCGTCCCGGGACCCCATGCGGCGGCTGAGCAAACGGAAACTCCGAAATGGACATGATCCGCTGTTCATCTGCTATGATACTGCGGCGGTGTGGCATGAGGCTCCTGTAGACAGACTCCCATGATTTCTTCAACAGGTCCGGCTCCGGGAATACCAAGGCGGCAATCGAAGGTAAGGTGTAGTAGAGGACGTCATTCACTTCGATGGCGATCTCCTCGATCCGACACCCAGTGCGTAGCTTGAAGCGATGAACCCCCAAATCAGGCACCTGCCGACGAACTGAGAGAGGCACCAGCGCGATGCGGTTCTCAGAAGGACTGGCATGAGCAGGGGGAAACGGAGGCGAACGTGGCCTCCTTTGATCACTATGGGCGTGTCTGCCATCACTCCTCCATTCACCCCAATCTTCTTCCTCATCCGAATGCCCTTGCGGGCCCGGTGTGAGCTGGATCCGCGGAATTCGTGACCGGGGGGAACGCGATCTGGGCTGCTCAGTGAGTGCTGGTACATCACGTGACGAGCCGTGGGATTGCACACTCTGCTGGTGTGCTATGCCATGGGTCCGAATGAACATTTGGATCTCATTGCCGTTGATGAAGTTGGGGAGGTGATCGAGCGTCACGCGGCTCGTAGTTTGTATCGAGCCATCCGAACGCAGAGTGCTAGTGATCATATATTCCGCCATAGTTCTGAGCCAACTGGGGCACAAGGACAAAGCTCATGTTAAAGCACACCGTTCATGCAAACCAAGCGCAATGCAACGAACACAGTCCCAAGCATGCACAAGAAGGGACAAAGGACAAGCACACATGCAAATTTTGTCCCAAGTCGACGGCGAACATCCCGCAGAAGGTGAGATTCAAAACCTTTGGCCTCGTAAAGGCGTTTGAGAGCGTCGAGCCCATGTTGTTGCTGAACCGCTGGTTGCGCACCGCGTATGATGAGCCACGAGCGAGAAGACCAAGAAGAATAAGTGAACATCCGATCATTGGCACTCCGAATTCCTTTGATTTGGGAGGGATGATCGGGTAGCTGTGGAGTGATAGTCCTGGAAGAAGAATCACACATCGGTAACCCAGTACTTTGTCATCATGTTGAACCTCAAGCATCACGGGTGGGCGATAAAATTCCAGGGAAAGAAAGTTCATGAGCACGGGTGAGTGTGGGGCTGAGTCTCGAAGGAGAATGAAACGATTGTCGACGTAGCGCTCATGCCAAATCACACCAATGTCGGGCATGCAAAACCGCAGTGAAATCATGGTTCGGTGCCAGAAGAAATCTTCAACCGTAGCTACCAAATTGCACAACGGTGGCGCGGCTGGTGATCCCATAGCGACTCCTCGTTCTTGGCGGAACAGGTATCCGTTGATCTCGAAGTGACTGTTGTCAATGACAAAGTCCAGAAGGTGCCGGAGATCTTGTTCACGAAAAATTCGAGGGATCTTGGTTTGACGGCGCCACTTTCCTTTGAACATACGGCGTCGATGATCTGACTTGACTTCGTACACGGACCATTGCGAGGAACCGCGAAGGCCAACAACTTGATCATAGCGATGAAGAAGCACTTGAAGCGCCTGATGGAAACGTTCCGTAGGAATGGACGTGAAGAAGCCTGACAAGTCTTGCGACACCAGGTGGATGTACTCATCAGGATCTGCTTTTGACAGTGCTTCCCACAGCTGCTGGATAAGTTCTTGTACTGAGAGTTGACCTGCAATGTCGGGGAAGGCTGCCTTGGTGAGTTCAAATATAAGTGCACCGAAGACCGTGAGGAAGGGAGCTGCCCATGTGCGAAAGAATGAGATGATGGGTCGAGCTTTCTGCCAGTCCTTGGTCGGCTTTGGGAGGATGCGCGCTGTAGGCAACGGTGCTTGAAGTCGAAGGCCCCATGCATATCGTTGACGTAGGAGAGAAGGTACTGTGTTTACCACTTCAGAGCGGAAGGATGCTGCAGATTCGCGGCAAAGTGAGAAGACATCCCCCGCGCAGAATGTCTTCCGCATCAATATGGCAAACAGGGACGGGCACATCACATGTGCGCGGGAGGGGAAATGATCCGCCGGGATGACTACCCACGAAGACAAAGAAGCCACAGTGCGTTGCAACGATGTCGATGACCAATAAGCCCGATCTTGAAGGTTGATCCGATGAGTGTCCATTAGCTGAGACACAACTGGCTGTAGATCTGAAAGCAGACCGGAACCATGTACATGCCAGCGTCGAGCAAGTTTGCGAAGTTGTGTGGTGAAACGTTGATGTAATAAGTCGACATCACCGAAAAACTGATCCTTCATCGAGGCGGTCATGATTTCAATGTTAATGTCCGCATTGATGCGAGAAAACTCATCCAACATTACTGCGTGACCATGTGCACGGTGTAGATGGCTATCATCGATGTCCCAACAGCGACACGGAAAGAATGTGTCAGGCGCCCATTTGCGCTGCCATGTGCGATAGTTGTATATCTTGTCGCCCAGTGTGGCGCTGCGAGTTTCCACAACCCGGATCTTTGGAAGGAAAAGAGAGGGGAACAGATCCCGATGAGAAGCAATCCAGCTTTGTAACCATGTGCCCAGTAGAGCTTTCCAATTCTGGACATGTAGCGGCGGCAAAAGTAGCTGTGTTAACGTGGTGGGTGGTTGTAGCCGTCGTTTGCGTAGTACCTGGGCGAGGAGCTTCTGGGCCTTGGAGCGGAAGGGTTCGTTGACAAATACTGCGAGCCGCAATAAGTAGTACAGCTGAGTGGGAGGGAAAGCGGCTGACAGTAGGTCACGCATGACTTGGAACGACGCTCCTGTATTCGATCCCAGCTGATAGAGGATCAAGTAGTGGGCTTGAATGTCATCCAGGGTGTCAGGTCGTAGTTGCCGTTGGAGATCCGGATGTAGTCGTCGTCGAAAGCGCTTGTGCAAGCCGAAGGAAGTGGGCGACGACAACGAGTGGCGTCGAAAATCTACAAGATGCTCCCGGAAGCCCACCTTGCGCAAGATTCTGTGTACCCAGGGCGCATTCAAATGCGGGCGTAGCAGGAATTGCCATTTGCTTTCTTGAACCCACACCGAGGAAACAGGAAGTTTGATTTCCACTGGTACAGCACAGAAGAGCCAGTAAGTGTTGGATCGCTTCCAGTAGTGAAGCGCCGGTTCAAAGAAGGCATGCCGTCCACGAAGTAGTTGTAGAAATTTGCGACTGCGTGAGTGTTCACGACGTAGAACATCCTGATCAGTCGCCCCAACATAGTATGGTGTGTGCCATGGGGAAAGTCGAATGTAGACGCACGGTTGTTGGTGATGACCTGGATCATGTATGAAGTCGTAGAGGTCAGGAAATCGCGCCCGCAATGAGCGTAGATGTCGCGTGTCAGCGAAAGTTGAGTGCATGATTTCACACAAGAGAGAAGTCTTGTAGAAGTGAAGAACTTCGAAGAACGGCGGGATGTAGCCGTGATCCTGTGAAATGAGACGTTGTAAGAAACTGATCAATAAATAGGCAGCGCACCGACATCTGTGAAGTTCGTACCTGTTGGCCACGGTGTGCTGAGAGTTTGACATAGCGCAATTCGGAATCTGGAGGGCTATCCGGACCATAACTAAGACCTCGATGATGAGACCCAGCCACGGCAATTGTGTGATGGATTCGTACTCTTCAATTGGAATCGACGGTGGTGGTAGTCCAGGGAAACAGTAATGCCAGCACGTCGAGAATGTAGTCAACGAGTGCAGAAGGTCGTCCAGCGACTGCCATTGTGCAACATCATCATAGATTCCGCAATGGCGAAGTTCATCCAACATGGTGAGATGCAACCAACGAAATCTACCACAAGGCGGCGACATGAATACAAGCATCACAGACAATCACACAAGAGGCAATGCAAGAACAAGCAAGTACAAAATCAATCATGTGCAACGCAAACACTTGACGGACGAGTTTTCACCTGGACTCATCCGTGACATTGTTGCCGCGCCGGGCTCATATGAGAACGAAGGTCGATATGATGCCTTCTCATCCACAAAGCAGGCGAGCGGTCACGATGAGGTGACTCAATGCCTTCTCGGTGAGTTTGGTAAGGTACCCGGGTTCAAGACCCCATAGTGCTGCCATTGCACCGAGTGTGGGCGCATCGCCCTTCGGCATGCGCTGCCTGGCTTGAAGAAGCTGCGTCGCCATAGAATCTAACGACTTGTTGCCGTTGAGCCGGGACGGGTGATTGGCCCACTTAACCAGCGACGCCAAAGTGGTTGTTGTGGGTGCTTGCTTGAGGAAAAGGCGAGGTTGGTCACTGGTCCATGTGTAGTACTTGACAACTTCATCCGGCGTGCTGTGCATGGTGAGCAACTGTGACGCCGCCGGTTTGGACGGCGGTGACGACACTCCGTGAAGAGACTGCATGATCCGAGGTTGCACCACGCTATCAAACGACTTGCCATCCAGGGCGGCCGCGCTGGCTGTGGGCAGGGAGCTGGCAGGTGACGAGGATGGTGTGTGGTTGACCGGTGGCGGTGTAACCAACTCTGCATCATCTTTCTGGTTTGTCATCGTGGGCGAGGTCGATGCGCGAAGTGATGCGGAATACTGAGCCTGTAGAAGTTCATGTGCACGATTCAAGTCATTGAACTTCTTGACCATGTCATCGGTCTGGGCAGCAGGTGCGAGAGAGGTGTGATGTTGTTGAAGAAATTGAAGTACCAGGTTGGCCAAATGGTCGTGGACCTTGATGCGCTGATTGAAGTCATCAATGTTGAGACCCAGCGTGTTGGCAAGGTCCTTTTCCAGGGTGAGCAGGTTGAGTGACTGCGATCTTCGTAGTAGTTTGGAGCAGGTACTCCAAAGTAAGGCTTCAGTGCGGGTGCGAAAGCCTTCCCACGTCACGAATCGGCCGTGTGCAAACGGCCTGAGCAGCCAGTTGGTGAGGCCCCCGTGGATAACCTGAACCAGGCGTACGTCCCTAATATCCATGCCTGACATGTCGCGAAGGTTGCCATGTGGAGTGTTGGCAACAGTCATGGGCAGGCTGAAGTTGTAGAGTTGATTGACATCAAACATGCCATCTGCAGGTGTCCAGTCAGGCGAGGGAGTAAGCCAGGCTTTCTGAGGACGAACCGGTAGAGCTGCAGGAGGTCCAGGTGAAGGTGTAGGTTGGGAAGTAGTGACCGGTGGTGGCATCATTGGTGGGATGAACTTGGACGGTGTGGGTTCAGGAGGGATCGGCATCATGTAGTTGATCGCCGGGTACTGGAATTGTTGTGTGGGGTTGTGAGTCGATTGAAAATTGGTAGGCACCATCGGAAAGTTGTTAGCAGCATTGTAGCCGGAGTTGTGTTGCCATGAAATCAAGTTGTTCCAATCCATGTTCTCCGAGACCTGGTTGTCATTGTGCTCACGTCGGCGTGCTTTGTGAGCTTGAGGGGACGGACTCCGATCACGTCTGCGTCGAGTCCTGGATCTATCACGATCATCACGTCGAGACATGGTGACGCAACCAGATCGGAATTTGCACACTTCCACCTTGAGAGAATCAGACCCGACAATATTCAAATCCATGCAAATGCAAGTTAGCGGCCCTCAACTGCAATGGTCGAGCGAAATGTACAAGGCAAAGCAAATACAAGTCAGCAATCGACAACCGCAATGATACGAGCAACAAGTTCAACCAATGGTCAAGGTAGGCAATGAAAATCGGCAGCTATCAACTATGGTGAAACGTCACTATGAACTGACGGCTTTCTTCCCTTTAGTGAAACCTCGTTCCTGATTAAATGTGAAATTCCGCTGTTCTATGATACGCACGTTGAGGTCAAATTTTCCGACAGAGCCGGCCCGGGGTCACACAATGGGTACACCCGAGGATTCCCCACGAATGGGGTGTACACACTTGAACTCCAAAAGGAGAGTGCTAATCTTTCGAGTACAACTGATGAGTCTCGAGTACAACTGATGAGTCTCGAGTACAACTGATGAGTCTCGGCTGAGGTCTGCTTGCAAGTCACTTGGCTTCACTTTAGAAACGAAACCGTTACAGGAAAGAACAAGAAGCACAAACAGCGCCGCAACCAAGGGGGCCAAAAGGACATTCAGAATCACGGAAAGCAGGTACAGGTGTCCACGTCTGGACACCCTTCCCACCTTTGGCAATAGCTTCATTGCGTGCAGTATGCCAAAGGTGCTGCACGCCCCTGCTGCGAAACTGAAAGGGTGGTGACAGGGCATTCTGTCACTCCGCACACACACACACACACACACACACACGCACGCGCACACACACACACACCAAAAGTGCCCCTCAACTGTCGGCCCCTTATAAATACCCCCCCCCCCCAACGTTAATAATTCAGGCGATTCACTGCTTAGTGGGGATTCCTTTCTTCCAGGGGACCCTGATTGGGAGGGGAGGCCTTTCTTGGTCGGTTTCGAGCAGAACCAAAAGGAAACGAACACATTTTTGCAGCGACCCCTGTTTTTCAGGCCCATTGAATTCCCAGCCGTGGGGCGGCCAAAGCGCCGGCCCTTCGGTGTCGGACCCCAGCGCCGGCTCCTCGGGCAAAGTCGGCGGCAGCTGCCATGTTACCCTCTGGGTTCATCAAATGTCTGGATGGGTGCCCTCCCACTGTGGAAGGACGAAATCCTGCACAAATTGAAACCATGAGAAACCACTGTTCGTTGGTATTTACAAGGGAATCATCCTTCCAGGGTCTCTGAGGTGGTGCAGTATTTCGTCCATCCACAGTATGGTACCATGTGGCACCTGACTTGGGCCCCTTCAAGAGGGGATTGACCTTCCAGGTCAATCTCCCACAGGTGCCATGTTATAACGTTTGCCCGGAGGAATGCCCCAATTTCGGGCTGCATCAACATTTGCTCCAGTGTCAATGCGGAAGGGATAAACTTACTATTCCAACAAACCCCGGGAGGGACTCGCCCATTGTCCCAAGTCCACAGGTAACTTTTGCAGATCGTTTCGATGCCGTGACTCATGCCAACATGCTGCTTGCAGATCGCTTGGCTCGGAATCCGCTGGGGGTCGGTTCCCAAAAGGTTGCTTCTTGGAGCCTACTTCGGATCTGTTCTTTTCGAAGAACTCTCATCTAGCTTTGGCAAGCGCGGCGAAGGAGAAGGAACTAGCAAGAAGTATTTAGCCCAAAAAAACCTGCTTTGTGCTAGGACCCCGAAAACTCAAAATGTTGCAGGGCCTTCGCCAACCCGCGCCTGGGAGGTTTGTCAGTTCCAGTCTTCGAGTCCTCCCCTTCACAAAAAACAACACATTCCACAAATGGAGATCTCCAAAATGTCGAATCCCCTTCCCCAACTGATGGTGTCCCTCCAGGGGATCCCAAAACGGCTTGTTCTCAAATTATTGTTGATTTCTTGAGAACCAGTGCAAATCGCCAACATTGTCGGGATCCCCATCGATGCACTCGAAACCTATAACGTTGATGCCCTCAAACAGAATTAGTCAAGGTTGCGATAGATCATCATCTTCTCATTGCTAGACTTAACTTCCTCTTATCACAAATATCACCACATATAATATGTCAACAAGCTACACTGCGACCCCCATGAAGATGATGGCTCAATCATATACCCTCCCACCAATTAACATGGAACCAGGGTCCCTTTAAAAGGAGAATAGTCTTCCAGCAAAACCCCCCCTTGTCAGGTTCCTCTTTTTTCTTTGTGAGCGGGTACCTCCCCCTTTTTTGCCCCCAACTTCGTCTCTTCCTTTCCGTGGTATCGCCATTGCAACTTGCGCCGGATCAGATCTGCTCCTTGCAGGCGTAGACCCCGGTGGCGTGCAGCCAATCCTTGTCCACGCAGTGCATGCCCACCTGAGCCCCGCTCCCTCGGGCGGAGGTGAATGGGTCCCCGGAAAAAGCCTCGACACCGTGGATTTGGACTTGGTCTACTTGGCGACCGAAAGTGTCGGTTTGGCCACTCAACTCTTGTAACATTTGGGAATCTGGACCAGGAATCCCAGGTGCGGCCGAAGCTCCGAAATATTCGGAACCCTTACAATTGGCTTGCAATGGCTGTCCGAATTCCTTCTTGCACTTTCCATCACCAACCTAGCCCAAGTGAAAGGGTGTTTTGGGTGTTTTGACCATAGCTCATACGTACCTTGAAAGCCATATCTCCAAAAAGCGAACTCACAAGGCCGCGGATACTTCCCCGAATCAAACGCATGGGTCCAATCCCCTTGAGATCCCAGCTCGGGTCTTGGGCGGTGCCACCGGACATTCCGTGCCAAGTACCCATTCAACTTCTAGTGCAACTCGCGACATTGCTGGCTTCTTTCTGGAAGCCCAAAAGGGCGGCCACCAACAAACCACCCCCAAATGTCCTATCATGCGGCGAGTCAAACCCGAGCCCTCATCTTCAGCCGCCAACTCTAGGATTCCAACCCCCCGACTCCCTTAACCTCCCCGCCCCCACGCTCCCCAAAAGTACGACACGCATTCTCGGCCTTTTGCTGTACCTCCAGTGGGAAAAAGGACCCTTTCTTGTCTAAGGCTCCTGGCTTCCCAGACCTGAAACCGAGAGGAGCGCGGGCTTGAGGGTTGAGGGAGGGGGGAAAGGAATCGAACGAAGCAGGGCTCCCGACATTTTCCCTTCAAACATCACTTTAAGATTGGCCCCAAAGGTGCAGAACTTGAACTCACCGTGGGGAATATGGGTGTGGGTCAAAAAAAGGTACCCCAAATGGAACCCATCGGTAAATGGAAACATGGACTCCAACAGCTGCGGTCCATAGAGGGGACCCCCACGAAACTTCCTCCGGGTCGCCACGGAGCGTGAGGAGAAGGCGTTCACCAGCTGCGCCACGCAGCTCGTGTCCTCCAAATGGGCCGGGGCGGTTCCCTCGAGTGCGAAATCTGCTCCCAACTTTTGCGTTTTTTTTTTGGGGTGCTTGGAAATCGATTTGGGGGGTTGTAGATCTCAGTTTTTAGAGCTACTAGATTTGGGGGGTGGGGTGTGTCTATTTTTTAGTGGTTTAATATGGGAAACCCATTAGTTGGCAAAAAGTGAAAGTCCTAACATTTCCCCGGGCAAAATGCACCCAAGAAACTTAGCACCACCCCCCGTCCCTCGCGTTTCCCGCTTCTTCCCCCCGTTCCCCGCGCCGATCTGCGGACCGAGTCGGGACCGATTCGGCACGGTCCGAGGTAGAGCGGCAGAAGTGGTCGCCCCAGGCCAGCAGGAAGGGCTCCCCATCCACCTAGCCAAAGGAAAAACCAGAAGGGTCCCTATTTCTTGTAACACCTAGCCGTTTGGAGCGCGCCGTTTTTGAACTTGGGTTGGGTGATTTGGATTGGATTGGAGTTTAGATGTGGAGGCTGACGGAGGCTGTGTGATGGGTGATTTGGATTGGGATTGGCGGAGGGGTTTCCCACTTGCCGATCAGAAACTGGGGTTGAATCCCCAAACCAATCCAAACCACCAATTAGGGATTGCCTTCCGCCGAAAGTTAGGGGCAAAACAACCCCAGGGCTGAGGGATTCTGATGAGTGAGGATGTTGCTTGGATCGCCTGTTCCGCGTTGTGCTGTTTCTTTCCAAGCCGCTGTACTTTCAAGGGAAAAGTGTCCGCGAGCAGCAACATGGCTATCCAGCCCTCAAGAAAGGACAAACCGATCTATCCTTTAATGGTCCTTTGGGCAGCCCTGACAAGCATAGGGCATCAAGAATACGGCTCAAGCATACCGCTCAATGGGCACGGCTCGGGCATGGTATTGCCGCAGCCTTTGCACAGACCGCAGGCGTGCGCTCGCGGGCACGGTGCTGGATATAGGAGAGTGTGGCTTAGCCTTAGATGCTGTACTTGGATTGGAAGGTTGTGACAGATGGTGCAAGCACAGTATTTGGACATGGGCTTCGTTCACTCTTCGGGGGGATCTGAGACCAGGTGCCGCGAACTACCAACAAAGGAGTGCCCTCTTGCCCGTGGCCATAAAGGGGGTCCCTCAAAGTGTTTGGTAGCTGCCTTGCCCGGTCCCTGCTCGTTGTGTTTCACTGAGAAAGGGAACAATGGGTCCCAAAAAAGAACAAAGTGCAGTGGATTTCAGGGAGTTCTACCTGGTTGGGCCGACCCCATGGTTTAAGCACGTCTATACCACCTTCTTTGAAGGGGGCCAGGGTCTGGTCGTTGATACAAGCAAGGCGTGCTTTGCACCCAGCCCTGTTGTTCGATTGAAGCTCATGGCCAGAAGAAGGCTGGAGCTTCTGGAAGAACGGGCGGCACATTTCGTTCCAGTGTTTTTCTTGTTCACTGGGGGTGCTCACCCGAAGAATGCTCAATCTTCGGAAACACCCAACCCCAAAAGAGCTCCAAGGAACCCATGTCCGTGACACAGACAATTATTCGCACAGGTGACCTTCCGGGAAACACGGATGGCTTCCTCTGGTAAATGGGCAATAAAACCCATCTAAACCAGTGGCATCCATCCATTGCTACACTCCCTCAGGCCATGGAAGCTCCCAGAAAAACCTCTGTAAATGGGACCACGTCTTTGAAAGGGGTCCGTTCGGGAGCTTCCATGTGGGTATGGGTCAAAATTAAGCCTCCAACCGCAGGTTTTAGTCCTTTGTTCCATTTACCAGGGCTCCATTTACCCATTTTGACCCACAGCCATGGGATCGTCTGGGGACGGCTACCCAAACCAAACGACTCGAAGGACGCCAGGCCTCGCCTCACGCTCGCAGAGCAGCAGCGCCTGGCGGATGCTCGAAGGCTTCTCCTGGCGCACGAAGGTCAGCCGCTCGCCTTCGAACGAGCGAAAAACGAACGAGCGAGCGAGCCGCCTCCGGAAACATGGGTCTGGGTCAAAATTAAACCAACAGGGGACCGCAGGTTTTAGCCCATGTTTCCATTTGATTGGGCAAGCCATCTTGGGTACCTATTATTGACCCACAGCCACATGGGAGACAGGGCGTCAGAGGCTCTCCTTAAGCACCCCAGGAGGAAACTCGCTGGAAATGAGATGTTCCTTGAACAGCACACGATGTCACGAGGAAGCCAACTCCAATCTTTGTAAAACCTCCCAAAGGCGGAAATATTGCGAACCCGGAGGAGCCTGAGGTCATTTGAAGCTGGGCGACGCGAGCTGAGCACTGAACCATTGCCAAAGATTCAATTCACAACTCTATGTACATGTTTGTTCAGCTGAAGATGCGATATGTTCCCATCTCCTGAATCTGGTCTAGATCACACCGGTTGCAAATATTGGGTTTTGTTCATCTTGTAATAGTCAAAGCTAATTCCCTCGGCAAAGTGGGATTCCCAGCCCTGATGGCGACTTTGTCATCTTCAGGGGGATTCCCTGGGCAAAGATCAAGCCCCAGCTATCCGCATCTCCGATCCAAACAAACGAAACCAAAGGGAAACCAAAGGAAATCTCAGGAAACCAAAAGAAACCAAAGGAAATCAAAGGAACTGCACCCAGAATGCGTGGCTTTCCCTTTTGGCCACCCTGAAACTCCCGGTTTTCCGCAAGACATCGGCCTATAGAGAGCAGCGTCTCGTCGTAGCCGTCGAGGTGGTGCGACACACCGTCCAGCACCGCCACCTCCGATCCATTCAAAAACTCCTCCGAGTTCTTTTAATCAAGGGAATGCTCAAAGGATGTTAGAGGAAATCCGCGCAAAGCACCAGTTGGTTTCGTCCATAGTGTTTCATCCATCCCAATTGATGCGAACTGGACTTCTATGAAGAAAGCCCTGAAGTACCCCCACAAGCAAAAACGTGACAGGGACAAAGGCCTCGGCAATCATTGGGCCAACTTTTTGAGTGGATTGGCAAACAAAACAGTGTGTTTGCCACGAAGATTGTCTTCCCTAGCCCTAGTCTTGCCGTCAAAGGGAAAATGGCATAAAACATAAATTCCAGGGGCCCCGCCCCTCCCCTTCCAGTTTCAAGAGGGCGCGGAGCACTACAGTCGATTCCTGTGCAAGCAAAGGCACAACCACTAGTAGGGGAGAACGTAGCTAAGCAGGGTTCCGAACACATTTGTTGATCTAAAGCATCACATTGATTGGCCGATTTCAAGAAAAAAAGTGCAGGTGGGGTGATGTTCAAAAGGAGGAATATAGGGAGCCCTGCTAAAGTCCGGAACTCGGGGAGTGAGGAGACTCTGTTCCTGGCCTCTTCCCTCTGCTTAAAGAGCTTGGTCATCTCCACTTCCGTCGTGTGGTTCACCACAAGCAGGATTCGCTCCTTTTGGCAACTCTACGGTGGAAAATCACCGGAAATCTCTGATTGCAAAGTGGGATTGCCCCTATCTCTGAGACTATCGTGTCACTTTTAAGAGGCTTCTCCTGGCATCAGAGACAGTGGCCCTAAAGCCAAGTTTTCCGCAAATGGTTGGAAGGGATAAGTCATGCTAAAATCCTGGGATTTCAGAGGTGAACCATGAACCGTGCAATCACAGGATTCACCCCCCCCCCTCCCCATGGTTTCCTCCAAATAAGGCCCTAGGTATCGGATTCTGATTTTGGAGAAATGAGGGGTGGTGGGGTGGTTGGCTCTCATGGAACTGTGATGGAAACTTCTCCCTCCGGGCTTGACTCAAACTGTCTTGGAAACAAGGACCCCTAGTGCGATTCCCATGGCTTTTGGCTGGTTTACTTGCATTTGCGGGAATCAGGAATCTATCTCCGTGCTGAAAGGGGAACGGTAAACCGAATAACTGGCCAGTTCGGAGTGGTGCGGCCAAATTTGTGAGGATAACTACAAATCACTGTTGGAGTTGCCCACCCCCCCTCCCAATCCAACGGGTTTCAGCCAAATTCATCATAATAAGTCGACATGCGTCATAATCAAACTTGCCAAGAATTAACATGGCCTACCCCATGCAAAGAATTCAAAGGGCGAACACCAATGTATGGTTGGGCTTGGGAGCTTGGGACTGTCCTTTACTATCCTTCGCTTGTCAGGGTTTCGATTGCCCAGATGACCGTCGTCAAGCTGAAAAAGAACCACCGTTTTGATAGTGGACACGGCGAAGCTTCCTGGCTACCGCCGAAGAACATTTGGCGTTTAAGCTTTGGACCCTCATTGTTGACCTCCGGATCAACTGGGATATGTTGGGCATTCTTCTTACATTTTAAGGTTCACACCGGAACAAAAATCCCGACTTTTGGCTGTGGGGCAAAAGCTGAGGAAGCAACTATGGTTGCTAAACAAGGAAAGCCAAACCGTGGCTTCCCGACCCCTACACCAACACCCGAAAGAGAAATACGACGTCCACGCCTTATTCAGGGCTTACTTACCTTCTTTAACCACTTATCTACTTTTTACCTCAAGTTTACCCTTCAGGGCTGTGGTGGAACCACAGGTATGGACCCGGTCACTGAAGGAGCCGTCCCCTCCGGACCCTATTTAACAAGTGGGGGTGGATTCTATGGGATCAACGCTCCCTACCTCACTGATTGGCCAAATGTCAAAACTGGTTTGCCACTGTGCTCCAACGAGCAGAAACTGCGCGTGACGTCCCAGGCGCAATGCCCGCCGCCACCAGCTCTTCACAGAGCCTGGGCTGAGAGGCGGGTGGTTCGACTCCCCGTATCTTGGTTTTGGAGGAGACCCCCACTTGTTCATTAGGTAATGTCAGACTCCGCACCCTGAGGTTTGTTGGCTTGTGGCGGGACAACATGGATGATCCCAACAAATTAAAGTCCAAAGATCCAACCATCCAAGCAAATAGCGGTTTGTGGAAACCCGGCAAAAAACGCAACCTGCCCAAGTTACCAGGGTTCTGTGGCTGAGTGTTGGTGCGCGTGCCAGATGGATTGGTCCTCCCAAGAAAGACCCCTGATTCCATGTCTGCTCACGGAAGCTTTATTCTCCAACGAATCCGTTGGGGCACGCTACCGAGCCCCACCTGTGACAGGGTTGCCCTATGGTCTCACCCCAGCGAATCATTCCGAACGTGTCAGGCCTTCGGCTGAAAAAGCTCGGCCATGGGATGGGATCCCCAGGAATGGAGCCATGTACTGCACCAGCAGTATATACCCCTGTAACAGCTCATGCATTGATGATGGCTTCCCAGTCTTCCCTGTATGGGTCTACATTAAAAACCCCATCCCAGAAACTTATGGTCGTCTACCTCAGAAATGAGGTGCGCCCCTTTCGTATGGTTCAAAGGGAAACAATGTGTACCCAACCCTCTCCCCTTTCCCCCCACTTCGCACATGTTTGAGGAACCCCATAAGTTCCTTTGAAGCAACTCACTTCCTGTGTGGATTGGCTAAACAAAGTCCCAGCTTGTTGCTTACCACTGCACAAACTCAAAGGGTGAGACAACTAACACCCGGGCATCCTAAAGATTGGCAACTCTCAGCCAACCCCAAAACTTCAAACAGAAACCACGTGTTGGCAACCCCACACCATCAATGCAAAGGACACATCCAAACCGCCTGAGGTTCAAACCCCCAAGCCATCCAAGGGTTACCTCGAAAGCAGGCCGGTGTTGGTTTCCCTTTTCCACTGAGGGATCAATTGCTCGGTTGCTCGGCTTCCCTCTAACTGGTGGTTTGGATCCGTGGCATGGGACTCGAAAAAAGCTGATTCTCGTAGAGGCCAAATGGGAAACTCCTTCCAAATCTCCAAATCTGGGGCTCCAAACCTCCCCTTGAGTGAAGCTGAGTTCCAGGTGATTCCCTTGGCTCAGCTCCTCCAGACCTTCCAACCCCTCCAACCCCAACTCCACGCGTCTGGCAATCGCACGGCCAGGCGGCCAGGCGATGGCCGGCTTGACGCTGGAGAAGCGCCGCACCGGGAAGAGCCAGGGACCCACGCACCTGAGATCCAGCTTCCAGCGGTTGCGAAATTAAGTAAAACGATTGGCTGGCAAAAAGTCGAGCACGTGTGTTGTCTTTTGGTGTTGTTTTGTTTGTAAGGTTTTTCCCCTGGTAACCCATTTTTGGGTGTGGAAAACTGGACACTGGGAAGTATCTTTCTAAGATACAGGCCAGTGGGATTCCCATTACAACTTTGTCGCTTTCAAAGGGAGTTCCCCAGGGACCTTTTCGATCCGCTGCTTGGTTGGTGGAACTGATAATTTGAGACTGGGAAACGCAATGATTTATTGGATGGTTTCCAGGCCAAGTGAAGGAACACCAAAGGAGAATGAAGGAAGACCAAGGCAAGATGGAATAGTTGCAAAAGCCAAAAGAACAAGGAAAGACCAAGGTCGAAAAGGAGAAAACATGAACTTGTTTGCTGGTTGAAAATGGAAGGAGCACCACAAACTATCAAAGAATGCGGAAAACAGGGTAAGGTCTGGCAATGTAAAGCGGTCTTCCAGGTTCCCTCAAAAAGGAAATGATGACACCCCCGGTATCCAAAAGTATCAAACGTTTACCTGGCAGTGGAAAGGTGAATAAGCTAGGCTAAGTCACAAACAAAAAATTAAACAAAGACAAGAACAAAACCGAAAATCCAAAACCCAAAAGGTACAAACAAAAGCAAAACAAAACAAGTAGGCTGAATTTTGGGCAAGGTCACTTGGTGGCCGGCCACATCCCCGCGCAGGCACCTGGATGCCGAATGAACCGCAATCCATTCAACCACATCGATCTGGGCAAACGCGGGAACCTTGGCAAATGCAAATCGTGAAACCATCAGGCACCTTTCTTTTTCGGGGGGGGTCCCCAAGTACATGGCTGAAATCATACAGGTGTGTTTCTTCGGACGGCCCAAGTACGCCTTAGGCCTTCTCGAGCTTTACCAAGGGGTCCGAAGGCTCAAAAGGAATCCGCGCGGTTCTACACCAATAAACCAATGGGGTTCAGCGTTTCACGTCTCGGAGCTTCTCATGGTGAACCCCTCCCGCATAGCTAGTATTCTAAAGGGAAACCAAGAGGAACCCTACCATTCTAGGGACCCTTCTGTTGAAAAACACCCGTATGGACATCTACATTCAGCCTATGAAAAGGCCTTAGAAAGGAAGGACCATAAAGGCCGTTGTGTATCCTCTTGAATAAACATGACAGCTTACGGCGAACTTTTCTCTTAATGGTCTCTGACTTCCAAGGCAAAAGAGACCAAACGAAATCTCTACTCCCTACTTTGGTTCTCTTTGGAAGGCTCGGAGCACTCCCAGCAAACTCTTGAGACTAGGATTGGGCTTTTTGACCCAGGACGGCTACAAAGGTTAATTGGGTGCCCTTTGGTTTACCTTGATGTATGGTCTTTTGAACTGGACACTGCCGAGCGCTGAGGTCTTGATTCGGTGCAGCGTGGTTCGTTGATGCCTCAAATCTAAAAGTTCAAAGTCAAACAGCCTAAGGTTCTGGTTGGAGGCAAAGAGGACTTAGAATCCGAATTCGTTGTTGGAGGAGTCTAGGCCGCACGTGTTGATTGTGGCGCGCCTCATGGTCTTGCCCAGAATCACCTCTCAACACCCTTTTTGATCATGAAGTTGAAGGCTCCTGGGAGTGTAATGGCCAACTCAATATGAGAAGGCAAAAGCCTAACCACTGAAACTTGGCTCCTTGTGAATTCCTTACAGTTCCTTGGTTTTGTTTGTGGGAAAACCCACCCTTCCCTCCTTTTGAGACAACCTGCTCGGCTTTGCCGCCGCGTGCCTGCGATGGGGACGATGGCGATGCGCACCGCCTTCTGCCTGGAGAAACGGAGAAACGGCCTGGACCTAGACGCCCCCGTTGCTGTTTTGCTCCAGACACACTTCTCTTAAGACAGTCGCAGTTGCTTCCAACAAAAGGAGGTGGCAATTGGAGACCTAGGAGGACTGCAGCCACCCAAAAGGGGTGCCTATGGAGTAAAATCCGTGAATCCACAAAACAAGCAGAGCTGGCCCTCAGCTTCCTCAAGTCTTGGGGGAGACCCGAGATATGCAGTGCATGTCACCAAACGAGAATCAGGGCAAACCACTGAAGGGTCCCTGAGATCGCAGACCCTGCGTAGTATTCATGCAGAATCAGACATCTCATTAAAGGGTTCAACAACCCTGTGTCTGTTGGAACGATTTTCCAACATGCTTGGCTGCAAGTAGGAATGCATCACCCCCAACCCCCCCCCCCCCCCCACAGCAAAACTACTTTGCAAGCGATTGGTTGAAGAGCACCGTCAGTTCCAGTTACCTTGACACCCCTTACCGAAGCCCCAACCCCGCCACCCCGTCTATAGGTTCCATGTGGTTTGCCCCTCTTGGCAACTGAAAAACCCACCAAAACCCATCGAGTGGGTGTTGTGAGGTAGAAACAGGACCACCATGGGTGCAAGCGAGCGGCGCCCGTTTCACCCATTGCCCGGTTCCATCATGGTAAAGGTCAATATGTCTTTCTCAAACTCTGTTTCAGTCGTTTTCAGTCGGGGCCTGGATTCAAGATTGCAGGGAAGACTCTTCTAGAAGATCTTCAACGAGGTTAAAAGAAGAGAAAGGAAGAAAAAAAAAAAAAAGATCCTGCCGTGGCTTTCGCTTTAGGACATCGGTGAGACCCTTCCAGGTCTGAGGCCCCGGGCTTGGGGATGGTGAGTTTCAAAGGCTCCATCCCCAAGGACTTCACAATCGTCATGGCCTCCTCCTGCGCAGAACAAAGACTTCCATTTCTTAAGACCCCTGGGAAAAATGGAGGAAAACAACTATTTCCAGTAGTGATATTTAAAACCAACAGGGGAAAACAACAAATATTCTCAAGCAAATGGAAGAAAACTGAGGGACAGTCCGGAGACTTGGGAAGTGAGGGAGGCCGGGCAAATCCGCCAAAGGAGTATTGACGTATTGAGTCGTTCAAAATGAAGGGCTGGCCGACATTCCTAATCTGGAAGAACCATGGCAGCATCGGCGTGGCCCGGGCCCCAGTAATTGTGGGCCTGAAAGATCCAAAGTTGACAATGAGAAGGGTGGCAAGTGACCCTGGACGTGGTATGTTGGGTCAAATAATCATGACACCTGTGCAATCGAGTTCAACGACAAGGCAATCGTAGATGTTGCAGTTCACTGACCATGGCAAACGTGAAATGTTGGTCTCAATGATCATGATGAATGCAAAGCTGTGGTGTTCAATTACCATGACGCACGCGCAACTTTAGTGTTTTATGACCATGGCACGATTGCAATGCTCGCGGTCAATGACCATGGCACGGGCACACCCGAAATGCTGCTGCTGTTCACGCAGCATGGTATACATGCAACTTTGGTGTACAGGCAAAGTGTTGCTTAAGCACCACGGCACGCATAAAATGTAGCTGTGAAAAACTCATGGCACGCGTGGCACCCAGCACACGCGGAAGACATGTGTCGGCTGGACGCACGGATGTCCTGTTTCCCGATTCTCCCCTTCTATTGTGCTTCAGGTTGGCGCGGATAGCCCCCGTGCGCAGAAAAGGAAAGCGCGAGACGTTGATTCACCCAACCGTCCCAAGCGCCCCGAAACCTGAATTCTCTGCCCGCGCCTGGTCTGTGGCGGATTTGCACACCAGCTGCGCGCTGCCATCTCCCTGTGAGCCCACCTTGGCGAGTCGTACTCTCAGGGGCGCAACCGAACAGCACCTGGTCGGGGGTGGGAACAAAATTTGTACAGAACCCCTGGAATATTCTTGGTTTGCTTTGTTCAAGTTGGGGTTATATGACTCCGAATGGTAAACACAACGATTGGCGATACATGAGCGCATTCCAACCTGGGGGCACTTTGTGAGGGCATCGGGATTCTTTGGCGTTCCGAGCATGCTGAGAGAGGCCCAAGGGGTGAGTAGCGGGGAAGGCTACAATTCGGAAAAATCCCGACCATGTTTAGGGGTGCCCTTTCATTGTGGGGTAGTTGTCAGTCGTTTTCGTTTCAACTGGGCTTTAGGTTGCCGTTATGTTCAACCAAGGGCGATCTAAGGGCAAAACAGACATTCAAGGGCACGTGTCAGTTCTCCTGGTGGACCCCAATTGTCACGTACCCCAATGGGAATTCATTGGGAGACTACACAGACACGCACCTTGTTCGCCTTATGCGACTCTCTCAGTGGGGCTACATGCATATGTGTGTGTGTGCGTGTACAGTATATGTTCTACTGCCCCAGATTTTGTACCAAGGCTAGGCAAAGACCAACACACCTTCGCCTTGAACCTACAAAACCCCAGACTCACGGCTTCCCCCATCCACAAGCGCCCAAAACCCAAAACATCTCCCGTCCTTCGCCTCACTCAACTGGGCTGCCCTCAGATTCCCGGCTAAAAGTTTAACTTTTAGTGGGTTAAATGGAAACTACCACTGAACACTAAAACAATCCGCCGACTCCATGCCTGGTCCAGAATGGACCATGCTTTCGGCATGGGGGCGGTGTGTTCTGTGTTGCTTTTGTTGATATGCTTTCTGTAAGTTGAATGTGAATATGATTATGTATATATATGTCCCTTGGGGCGGCTCTTGGGGCTGGTTTCTACGTCGGCTGGATTTCTGGATTTCTGGATTTCTGGATCTCTGGATTTCTGGATTTCTGGATTTCTGGATCTCTGGATCTCTGGATTTCTGGATTTCTGGATCTCTGGATTCCGGCCCCTTCCCCCCCCCCCTCCCCCCCCCCTCCTCTCCCCCCCCCCCTCCTCTCCCCCCCCCTCCCCCCCCCCCTCCTTCCGGCTTCTTCCCGTAATCTTCCTTGGTCTGTCGGCTTCTTCCCGTAGTCTTCCTGCTTCTCTTCCCAGTCTTCCGATGGTGTTTCGGGACCAAACAACGTGCGTTAGGACGGGCTCAATCGCGTGTCCTGTGCTTTCGGGCTTCTTCCCTTAGGCTTCGGGTAGTCTTCCCCCACCCCTCCGCCGCCCCCCCCCCCTGTGACTGTCTATGTCTGTCTACGTATCTGCGTCTGTCTTCGTGTCTGCGAAGACCCCCCTGCCCCTGCGTGTCTGTCTGTGTCTCTTTGTGTCTGCCTGGGTCTGTCTGCGTCTGTCTTCGTGTCCGCGAAGACCCCCTGCGTGTCTGTCTCTGTCTCTTTGTGTCTGTCTGTGTCTGTCTACGTATCTGCGTCCGTCTTCGTGTCCCCCCCTGCGTGTCTGTGTGTGTGTGTGTCTCTTTGTCTCTGTCTGGCTCTGTCTGTGTCTGTCTACGCATCTGCGTCTGTCTTCGTGTCCGCGAAGACCCTCCCCCCCGCTGCGTGTCTGTCTGCGTGTCTTTGTGTCTGTCTGTGTCTGTCTACGTATCTGCGTCTGTCTTCGTGTCCGCGACAGAGTCTGTGCACGCGTGCTTTCTCTCGTCCCGGGCCGAAATTCTAAGGTGTGTGGGGGCGGCGGAACCAGGCCGCAGGCCATTAAACAATAAGCTAAGGGGATGCTGGGAGCCGCCAAGTCAAGAAATCTGATGCAGGTGTCCGCTTCGAAGGATCGAGGCTCTGGCGCCCTTGCCCCCGAAGATGTGCTTTTGCAGCTGCTCGTGGCCCAGCAGTCGGTGCAAGGCCGGCGCCTTGCAGAGAGCTGAGAGAGGCGAAAAGTGGACTGGGAGCGCCATATGGCTATGGGTCAAATGCCGTACCGCCAGTGAACATCCTAAATTGGGTGGTGCACCTACCCCAAAATGGTACCATTGGTTCATTAATCAGCGTAAACAAACAAAAAAATAGCAAGTGGTATAGATCCAAGCTTTAGCTTTTGACCCTGGGTGAAACAAGGGTATGGCTGAAATCGGATCTCCCCTTGACCACCCTTTGGGTCAACCCTTTGAATCGAGGATTTGCCTTTTGACCCGCTGACCCGGACGAACAGAAGGAAAACAACAGGGCACAAGGGTCCCTCTGTTCATCTGCAGGGGCACACCTTTTCGTGGAAAATGAAGGTTGAAAGGCGAAAAGGCGAATCGCCTTTCGGAAGACTTCTTGCCCCAGTTTCCTTCCATGCCAGAGGGTTCCCTCCCTTCTTGGTAGAGAGTGTCGTTTGTGGAGGGCCCTTACCTTTGCCGACCAGGAAGGGGCCCCTAGATACATTGCGGCGGTCAGGGGATGCGTGGCAGCATGGTTGCACATGGGGTGAGCATGTCCGGATGGCCGGGTTCTGGAAGACCACTATCCTCTCAAAAAGGCCCCCAGCCCCTTGTCCACCTCTGTGATTGTTTACAAACATATTCAAGGATTTCAGCCTCACATCACTCAGTCTCATGGAACAATCGGGTGAAGCTTGCGACACCAACCCGGGCTTTTGCCTGCACCACCTTTTTAAGGGTTCCGGATTGAAGGGTTCCTGGAACGCGTCCAGGGAAATCGTTCGAACGCGTTGGGGAAAATCCGCTGGAAATACCAAGATCCCACTCTCCAGCTACCCTGGCAAGGCTCAACATTCGGCGAACGCCATGATAAGTGCCAATGCTAAAGCCATCGGCCGCATGGAACTACTGTGGATGGACGAAATCCTGCACCACCTAAGAAACCCTGGAATGATGCTTCCCTGTAAATACCAACAAACCATGGTTTCCCTTGGTTTCAAAGCGGTGCAAGACTTCGTCCACCCACAGTATGGGGACCCAGTGCGCCTTTGAAAGGAAATCTGGTTGGGGGAAATCCATCAGCTTGAATCATCCAATAAGATCAATGGGGATTCTTTTGGTATCACAGAAAGTCACCGTACCAAATTTGCCACAAGCATGCACCTGGCTGGATCCGGTCAATTCAAGGACTTGTTGCATGTTGATGCCTCCTATCTGAAGCCCTCATTTGTGTTCCCATATTTTGAGCAAACAACCCTGTGCCATTTCTGTGATGCTAAAAGGGCCATGCCAAAACAACTATTTGATCCCTGTACAGGGGTTCCCTTCCTATCACTGTAAATGGCAACCAAATGCTCCATCTGCGACAACCCATGCAATTCCCGAGCATTACATCCCTGTCTGGACAACACCCCGCCTTGGGCAGGAAATCACGACTCGAACCCTCGAACCCACGAACCCTCGAACCCATCGAACCGATCGAGGCGTTGAGGGGTTGCCTTGAGCTCGTGTGGGCAGAGGGGCACTGCGATCTCGTCCCATCGCGCTTGGGCGCGCGTCATCGCCTCGACGCGGGATTCGAGAGGATCAATGTGCCATGAAGCACTTCCGGTAGTTGTACGCAGTGGTCATGGCGGTTCCTAGGAACCCTTGTAAGGGTTGTTGTTGTCCAAATTACTGGAGGGTTCATGGCCATCCCCAGCGACACCCAAGTTAAAGGGCATTACATGGTTCTTGGAGAGGGAACGGGGGCAACCATTTTCTGAAGCGACAAAGTAGTCATGGTGATGCGAATCCCACTTTGGTATCACAGAAAGGGTTGTTCTCCACCTGACTGGGGAGATCAGATATATACCCCCTTGTATAGTGGCTTAAAAGCTCACTTTCTGAGTGGATTCGTCTACTTCGTTTCATCACGCCTTGAATGGTTCTCCCACAAGCATATAACGTCCAGCAGCTTGGGAAGCTGAAAGTGGATGCCCCATTTCCAACTGGAAGCCATGTGGTTTTGGCGACACCAGCCTTTTGAGGGGATCTCCGCTGCCCTTCCTGTTTTCTTCCAATCCAAAGAGGACTCCATGATCTTGAAACAAGGAGAGCCGGGAAACCCAAAAACCAAGATGCGAACAAATATTGTGAATGACTGTCAGCGAACTGCTTGCCGAAGCAGTTTGCAGGCAGGAGCTCGTGGGCAACACAGGCAGACCGACAATGCTGCTATTGCTGCTGCGTGGATTATGGCTCCACGGACAATTGGGTCTTTGCAAGCAGCAAAAGCTCTTAGGTGGCAGCCTTGCACTGAGCTGCAAGCATCGGACCAGAGCAAGAGCCATGGTTTGTCACGTTTTCTCGGAGCCTCTTGCGGGTTGTGTTCGGCAAAGGGGCGTCTCCCAAGCACTTGTCCGAAGGTCCTGACCAGCATAAACCGGAATTGCACAGTTTCAAGATGTTTTCGAAAATTTGTAAATACGTTGATGCTTTTGCCCGGGAATGCCTTCAGAAAGGAAGTGTCGCCCTTCATGTGTTTCAGCTTCTTCTCCACCTCGGTCACAAACTTCTTCGGGGGGGAAGATCCAGCGCTGCTCAGGCCTGCGTCCTCCTCCTTGGCATCCTTGAGAACCTTTTTACGCGCTCGCACAAGAACTCTGTTCTCAGTAGCGCAGCCCGGCAGCGCCAACTGCGCCATGAGCCCAGCTACAAGCAACACCCTGGTCCACAAACAGCTCCTGATTATGAATCATGTTCAATATGGCAATGGAATGAAGGCAAGCGCTGACCTGACGTGCGTCCAACACATAATCACGTGCATTTCACTCCCAACATCTGAAACCTAAACCAATGCGCTTCGCCCCGTAAAGTGCATTGACCTTCCAGACTTTTCAGGCACGTCATTGATCTATCAGCCTGGTCTAAACTTTGAAATCAATGACAGGTAGCTACAGAGTGGGAAATCAATGCACTTTTCCGCGCAAAGTACCTTGATTTCAGGTCTAGGTTTTTCAAGACAAATCAATGCACAATGTCAACTGCACAGCCGGGTTTCCCAGATCCAGCCTGCCGGCAGCTCAGCTGGCCCGGCCGCAACCTCAGAGTTCACAGAAACCAATGCACTGTGCGTCGATTCCATCGGTTTTCCGACTCAAGGTGCATCGATATTACGCAAATTCTATCCCCAAGTGCATCGATTTAGCGGGTCATGAACTCCAAAGTGCATCGATTTTCGGGTGATGTCCCAAAGTGGTGCATCGATTTAGCGGGCCATGAACTCCAAAGTGCATCGATTTTCGGGCGATGTCCCAAAGTATCGATTTAGCGGGCCATGAACTCCAAAGTGCATCGATTTTCGGGTGGTGTCCCAAAGTGGTGCATCGATTTAGCGGGCCATGAACTGCATTGATTTTCGGGTGATGCCCGAACAAAGTGCCTCGATTTGGCCATGGACTCCAAAGTGCATCGATTTCAGTTGCTTAAGGGTTCAAAGTCATCGAGATTGCGCCTACTAAGCCTCAAGTGCATCGGCTTGGGGGTTATGGATGTGGAAGTGCATCGATTTCAAGAGCCAACACGGCCCAGGGGTCAAGTTCAATGAATACATTGGTTTTTGAAGTCATAAACTTGCAAAAGGCAAGCAGTGGTTCCACCTGCTATTGCCTAGACACAATTTGCATCCGTTGCGGAGGGCGTGAGTTCAAGGTAAAGGGATTTCCTTGACTGACAATTAATTCAATTACGACAACAAGTTTGCAAAACAGGCGTGTAATTTCGTCAGTTTCCTAAGCTTGCAAGGCTACCAAAAACGTGAAAGCCCTCAGCCTCACACCTGCTACCAGAATACGCCCCCCAAAATGGAAGCCCTCAATTAATGCCAAATGTCAAGCTTCCAATGCCACCGGGAATGGAACTTAATGCGAATGCACCCAAAAAGAAAAACACGCAGTGCCCCCCCAAATGAAGGCCCTCAACGCCCGGCCCCACAATGGTTCCAACAACGAAGCCTGCTGCAGAGCTAAAAGTCAAGCCAGAAGTCAAATTTTGTTGCCCCAAATAAGCAGTTGGTTTTGGCAAGCCATAGAGTGTGGAACAAGTTGAGCAGCGGTTCCCCCACAGCTGGCTTTTTCACTGAGCCAGAATTACATGAGCCCTCGCAGCGCAGTGGTCAAATCTGACTGGTTCTGCGACCTTTCCTGACTGAGTGGCATTGTTTACTTGCCAGTAATATTGCTGTTGACCGCAGCACCTCAAACTCTATGCTGTTGTAGCCTTTGCCACGGCCGATGCCAATCGCCTTCTTTGTCGCCAACGCCTCCAAGGGAACAGAATGAATGCCAAAGATTGATAATAGATCAAAGGAAGTGTTTGGCGTGCAGTTTGGGTTTGGAAAGACCTGGTGAGAAATAACATGGCTCTTGTCAGGCACAACTCCCACTAGCCTAAATATCACCCACAGCATGCAGCATCAGATACTAAAAATAAAGGAAACATGTTTTTCTATTTATTGGACCCGAACACAAACTCATCAGGGCAGTCCCAGCAAGGATTGGAAGCAGCAAGCGCAGCAGGTTTGGAAACAGCCCGCAGCTGTCTTGCGTTGCTGGATGCGGTCAGGACCGGGACGAAGATTGCTGCATCCTTCTTGTCCTTCTTGTCCCCCTGCCACTCATCCTGCTCCTCCACTTGCACCTTCTCCATCTCCTCCATCTCCTCCACCAGCAGCACTTCTTTTGCTTGCAGCTGCTGCTTCTGAAGCGGCTGCTGCTGCTGCCGATAGTGGTGAGGCTGCGGCGGCACAGGCGGCGGCCTTGGCCTCAGCGCGGGGGCGGTGGTGGAGGTGGCACCAGCACTGGCACGTTTGGCCTGGGGCCCTCTGGTCTGGGGCGCGCTGGCCTGGAGTTTGCCGGGTTAGGGCCCACAACCCGGCCCAGAGGCAGCACCTTCACCCGTGGCTTCGGCGCAACATGCTTGGGCCGAGCCTTGACACGAAGTTCTCCAACAAGAGGCAAGTGGGAACACCTCAGTCACGATGTTGTAAAATAAGTGTTCCCTATTGAGTTGATATCAAATCCCACCGGCATTCGGACGACCGCGCCTCGTTATCGCCGCGCCTCTGTGGACCAAATCCCACCGGCACGCGGCCTCCAGCACCTCCCGTCACCTCGCGCTGGTTGCACCCGCAGAAGCAAATCCCACCGGCACACGCCGAGGTCACCTGAATTCCTGTTGCCTCCGCCAAGCTAAATCCCACCGGCACACGGATGACCCCAGCTCGTTCTCGCTGCTTTCCCAAATCCCACCGGCGCACGGACGGCAATTCAGCCGGCAAGCCGCTCGTTCTGCCATTTCCCCGCCAGCGGCGCTTGCACGGGATGCTGCAAACTCGGTACACTTGAAGCCCGACCACCTGCAGTATGCGGTAAACTCGGCAAAACTCGGCACACTTGAGACCGGTCACGTTCTTGGCGGCGCTTGCGCGGTATGCTGCAAACTCGGCCCTGCGGTATGCGGCAAACTCGGACCGGTCCCGTTCTTGCCGGCAATTCAGCCGGCAGGCCGCCTGTTCGGTCATTTCCCGGCCAGTGGCGTTTACACGCTGCAAACATGGTACACTTTGGGTCGAACCCCTGCCGATCCTCGCTCCCTCGCGGTTAGACAACTAAACGAGAACCCAACCCCAGAGGGGTTCTTGGGAAAAAAGTAAGGAACAATCCATCCCACTGCCATTGCAGAATTTCCAGGGTTTCGCCCGAGTGAGTACCCAGTCTGGTGTTTTCAAAGGGTACCCTTTCAAAGCCTGTTGGCGGTGGGTTTCGCGGAAACCCACCTGGCTAGGTGTCCAACTTGAGAAACCAACCCTCTGAGTGGTGGGTTTTCTGGAGAATCCTCCAAGTCTTGCACATCTCCAACTGAGTCATAGTCAAAACCGATTGGTATTAAAATGGACCCAGAAACATGCTTCAAGACTTCAAAAGGCGTTCTAAGGCACCCATTTCCGGCAAGGAAAACATGCTTCAAGACTTCAAAAGGCGTTCTAAGGCACCCATTTCCGGCAAGGGGACTGTCCCACCTTCACAGAAACATGCTTCAAGAATTCAAAAGGCGTTCTAAGGCAACCATTTCCGGCAAGGGGACTGTCCCACCTTCACAGAAACATGCTTCAAGACTTGAAAAGTCGTTCTACGGCACCCATTTCCGGCAAGGGGACTGTCCCACCTTCACAGAAACATGCTTCAAGACTTCAAAAGGTGTTACCCATTTCCGGCAAGGGGACTGTCCCACCTTCACAGAAACATGCTTCAAGACTTCGAAAGGCGCTCTAAGGCACCCATTTCCGGCAGGGGGACTGTCCCGCCTTCACAGAAACATACTTCACGACTTCAAAAGGCGTTGTAGGGCACCCATTTCCGGCAAGGGGACTGTGCCGCCTTCACGGAAACATGCTTCAAAACTTCAAAAGGCGTTCTAAGGCACCCATTTCCGGCAAGGGGACTGTCCCACCTTCACAGAAACATGCTTCAAGACTTCAAAAGGTGCTACCCATTTCCGGCAAGGGGACTGTCCCACCTTCACAGAAACATGCTTCAAGAATTCAAAAGGCGTTCTAAGGCAACCATTTCCGGCAAGGGGACTGTCCCACCTTCACAGAAACATGCTTCAAGACTTGAAAAGTCGTTCTACGGCACCCATTTCCGGCAAGGGGACTGTCCCACCTTCACAGAAACATGCTTCAAGACTTCAAAAGGTGTTACCCATTTCCGGCAAGGGGACTGTCCCACCTTCACAGAAACATGCTTCAAGACTTCGAAAGGCGCTCTAAGGCACCCATTTCCGGCAGGGGGACTGTCCCGCCTTCACAGAAACATACTTCACAACTTCAAAAGGCGTTGTAAGGCACCCATTTCCGGCAAGGGGACTGTGCCGCCTTCACGGAAACATGCTTCAAAACTTCAAAAGGCGTTCTAAGGCACCCATTTCCGGCAAGGGGACGTCCCACCTTCACAGAAACATGCTTCAAGACTTCAAAAGGCGTTCTAAAGCACCCATATCCGGCGAGGGGACTGTCTCACCTTCACAGAAACATGCTTCAAGACTTCAAACATGCTTCAAGACTTCAAAAGGCGTTCTAAGGCACCCATTTGGACTGTCGCACCCAATAATTGAAGAGGCGGCCAAAGCACCATTTCTGGCAAGGGAACTGTCCCTCAACCTTCACTTACCCGAAGGCTCCAATCCACAGGTGGCCTGTTGGAAAAATAGATGGGTTACCCGGTAAATGGAAGAAACCTCATCTAAACCAGGAATCGCCAAACCTATTTTTAAGCAAACCAACCAAAAAGGACACCTACTCAGTTGTTCAGTGACCCTGGAAGGAAAAAAAGGGGAACCCTTTTTGGGGAAGACCATGTTTAGTGGGGCAGCCCCCCCCCAAAAAAAAAAGAAGGGGAAACAGAAGTGGTGCCACTGAACAACTGAGCCTCGGCCCCGCCTGGCCCAGGCGCTCCGCGGCGAGACCTTCCTCGCGCAGGCCCAGGACCTCCACGGCCTCGGCGCCTGCAACGTGCGTTCGAACGGAGCGAGTGCCCAGAGCCTGCGGGGGGGGGGGGGGTAGCGAGGAGGGAGGGAGGGAGGGGAGGGAGGGAGGGGGAGGGAGGGGGAGGGAGGGGAGGGGGAGGGAGGGAGGGAGGGAGGGACAGTGAGGGGGTGGGGGGGAGGGAAACCATGTTTGAAGCAGCTTAAACCCTGAAGACGACGAATTTGTCTGGGAAGAGGCCCTCCCACAAAAACACACGCACCCAAAACCACTCGAAAGAACGCCCGAAAGGCTAGGGAAGAACATGAAAAACGACTATGAAGTCAAAACCCCACCAACTCAAAATTTGAGGAAAAAAAACACAAAAACTAAGTCTGCCGTCCCAGGGGCAGACCTGCTGGTTCATTTCCCCCAGCAGTGCGTGCAATGCCTTGTCCGCATCGCTCTGCGGGAAGGGGTAGGCCTGGGTCTCAGGACGTTTCCTGGCCCCCCCCCCCCCCAAGGGCCCTAACTACAATAATGCTCATATGACTCATACACTATGTCCGCCAATGACAATGAAGTTGGAGGGTGTAACCCGCCTGTCTCAATGGCATTTTGGTGAGTGTGCCCAATGCCATCTTTGGAGGTGGGTAAATATTGACCCTCGCTCTCATAACTTCTTCGCACAACCTATGAAAGTGATTTGCGTGTTCTCTTTTTGGGGTGGGGTCTCTTGGCTCAAGCTCATATGACTTCCCTTGAAGGATTCCCTTGGCCACATCCAAGCTTCAACCATTGGCGGAGAAGCTGGTTCAAAGTACCTACCATGCACCCCGGTTGGGCAAAACCGAAAGTAGTTCTTGTCCAGGCAGCGTGTTGCTTTGGAAAAAAAAGAAGAAAAAAGAAGAAGAAAAAAACATGGCCCAACTCCGCCTGGCGATGTTCGGGACTCCCCTCTTTGGTTGGGTCTTGAGGGGATCGAAAGAAGACAGCCTTCAGAGACATGAACTCAACGGTTCTCTTTGGCTGCCTCTTTGAGCTGGTACCGGTTTTGGGGTTTGCGTGGAAAAGGGAAACCACCCGTTTCAAGACACGCCCATTTTGAGCAACGGTCAAGATTCACTGTCACCCAACCGGACATGGGGAAACTAGACAGTCTTCGGGCCTCTCTGGGCAATTTAGAGAGTTCCTTCTCGCCCCTCCCAAAGAAACCATAGACTACTCAGCTTGACCGAACCCAACTCGGGGATTCGAACGCCAGTGAGCGCCTTAAAAGGTCCTCCCCAAAAATGAGCAACATCGGCCACGCCTCGTTCAAGCACTTCAGGATCTCTTTGGTGTCCTCCATGCACCATTTGTCTGGAGCTAACCCAGTGGGTGCATGTGTTGAGGAAACCCGTTCAAGTCGGGTGAAAGGGAAACCAAAAGAAGAACCTGTTTTGTTTGTTTGTGGGGGGGGACATGCCCAAGTTGAAACAAGGGCCATTGGTCACAGTCCTAACCATGGGCGAATCGCAGTCATCCGCTAAGAGGACACTCGCTTGCAGGAAAAAGAGGCCGCAGCTGAACCGAACCAAAGGTGATTCATAAGACAGTCATGGCAAATGCCCTTGCACCCTACTGGTTTTGGTTCCACTGGGTGATTTCTGCCGACCCGGGTTTTCCTTTCAACCACCAAGGAAAGGTGAAGATGAAAAACAATTCCTGTTTCTGCATCTGTGTCCTCGCCAATACACTCAGTGTGTGCAAATGGAGTTTCCATGTTGATTGCCCTGAGCGTTTGTCCCCAACGGAAAACACATGTCTGCTTGGATCTGCCCCATAGTCGAAACCTCAAGAAAAGATCCCAAAGGCGAGCAGAGAGGGGCAATGCCCCTCTCCCCCCCCATTGTCAGTCAGGCGTACACCCAACACCCTTCATGGCCTCCAACAGAGGCTGTGGGCGGGGGGGGGGGAGTAAGGCCTTCTTGAGGGTTTAATTGTAGATGCAGCTCAGGGGCCCAAAGACTTCGACTGGAGTTGGGTACCAGTTACCCCCCTGGGTCCTTTTTGGCGCAGAGGTCCACCACAACCATGTGGATGGCAGAGGCGGATCGCACGGGCTCGGTGGAGACCAGGTCCGAGTCGAAGGTCATCTTGGTGACCTAAATCTAAATCGCCATGTCCACTTCAGACCTTTGCCTCTTAAAGTCTCAAGGGAGCATCATTGCTGACAAGGCTGTGGCTGTGCGTTTTATTGGGTTGGTATCCTTTCCAGGTTGGTTGAATGAGAAACCAAAAGGAAAGCCCCCTATTTTGACACATGCCCTTTTCTCCAAGCTCCAACCTGTTGTTTGACCGTAACCTATTTTATCGTTGGCTTGTGGTGGGTTGTCAAAAACTGGCTCTTGTGGGAAATGGCCCGTAGTGTCAACTCAAGTACCATTGCGGACGCCCTGTTGAATGTAAGGGAAACTAGAAGCAGTCTCCCAAGACCCGATCGGCGCAAGTTGGCGGCTGGTTGGTTGTTTCCTTTGCACATTGCTTAAAACCCTTCCGGTCCTCCGGTAAAAAGAATGGGTCCTTGTTTAAACCCTACTCCAACCACGTCGCGAAGCTCAATGCCTCTGCTCATAAAATGCGGGTTTCTCGGCCGGCCGCTGGAAGGAGGGGTCGAGATGTTTTTCTGAAAATGAATTGGCTGCGTTTCAACAAGTTTGTGGTGGCAAGAACGGCTACGATTCCCATTTTGCCGCGGTTCACCAGATGGAATAACCCTTCCTCGACGAAGAGCAACCCTGCGAGGAACACTGTGCTTTGTTCCCTTTCTACAGTGGCTTTTCTCGTGGCTCTCGTGGAGACAAAAGACCTCTAGCGATTACATTGGGTCTTCAAAGCCGCGGGGATGGTCATTTGGAAAGCTGTTTAGTTTGAAAGGGAAAGCGCCAGGTCCCGCCATTTGCCAAGCCCCCTTTTGAGACCGAAACCCACACCAGAAGAATTCCTGGGTCAGCTACAACTCATAAAGCGTGGGAATCCCCCTAGAAGCAGCCTTCGTCGTGGGTGAGCATTTTGCCTTCCTAACGGTATGCTTCCGGCTCGACCCTAACCATGCTCTAAACCCATCCCAAACCAACTCGAAGCCAACCCTGTGCCCACCCTAAACAGACCCTGAACAGACCCTCAACCCACCTTAATCCCGCCCTCAGCTCGTTAGCTCGCCTGGAACATGAGCCTCCCACCACCATCCCCCCGAAACCCCGCCCGAACCCACAGCCCCAACTCCGGAGCCGTTCCGCGGTCCGAGGCGCCGCCCGACCGAAGGCCACGCACTGATCCATGCGCCCGCAGCGACTCGGGGTGTTGATCTCCCCGCGGTAGGCCATGTCCATCTCCCCATGCACCGTGAGCTTCAAGTCCTAAAGAAAGGAGGGGGCGGGGAACGGGAACCCAATACACGTGCAGTGGCAAAAAGCCGCATTGCAGTGAAACCGAAAAAGAAGGTCACCTTCCCCCACAAGGAGATCTTCCTAGAAAAGTGGGATGGTAACGGAAGAAACCCATCAAGGGGCGCTTCTTCTAAAGAACATCAAAAGCAAAAACTAGAACTAAAAATGGGATGAAGGTATTTGAAAGTCGGGCCCGTCGGACGGGGCCGATCACAATTCGGCTCCGTTGGGATGCTTCACCTTCCCCCCATCCAAGCGATCGGAACCCTAGAAGGGCAGGAACAAAGAGCAACCAACCGGGTTCCTGAGGAAGCCACTGCCACTACTCGTCATGATGACGGGAGACTGTGCTTGGGGCAAACCCTTCCGTTCAGCTGCTCATGTGCCAAGCGGCGTACAGCTGATTGAGCGCGCGGACGATGAGCACGCAAATGGCGGCGGAAGAGGAGAGGCCCTTCCTGGAAAAGAATGCGATCGATGGCCGAATGGGTTCTGCCCTTTTTTGGAAGTTCCCTAAGACACTAGGCGTTTGATTCTTGGTGCCCCCCTTAAAACAACCATGGCAAGCAAACGCCCCCAAGGAAAATCTCAGGTAAGGAAAGCCTAGGGTGTGGATGCCAGCGAAACATCGAGAAGGCAAAGGTTGTTTTGACGGGAAACCAACAGACAGCCGCCTCGCTCTTATCTTGTTTTACAGCGAAAGCAAGAGAACGCCGCGCCGTTTTTTGGCCCGCCCCCTCCCCCAAAACCACCTGGGACCCGTTTGATTTCTTCTTTGATCTTGCCTCTTCGCTTCTGGGCCCCAAAAACAAGTTGGGGGTCAGAAGAACACAGCCTTCCAACCAATGGAGCAAACTGAACACAATCTAACTGATTTCCCGTCTGACAACTGGGGTTACTCCATAAGGACTGTCTAAGGGGCAACCTTCCCATGGTTCAACGGCTTCTATTCCTCATCAAATCTTTCCCCTGCCCCAAAAGCCACCCCTCAACTCTTCAACCAACAATTTCACTAGCCCGACTTTCATTCCTGGCGTCTATGAATCTAGGCGAAACGTTTCGTCCGGGTCCCCGCGCTTAATGGGCAGGTCTGACTGATAGTTCACAATCTCCGCGCCGCCCACCCGAAAGTGCTTCCCCAGCTCCACCACCACGCCTCTCGCGAGAGGTGCAGTGAAGTCTACAGAACGGGAAAAATGAGTGCTACATTGGTCGCATCCCCGGGGTGCCTGGTACCGTCTCCTTACGAAAAGCTTAACAAATACATATGTGTAAAACATAATGCCCTGTGAAGCAGATTCTATAGTTTCATCGGTTTTCCAAAACTGGGGGCAAAAGGCAATTGTCGTGTCCCCAGTTTTGGGAGTACCCCGAGAAATCCAATGTGAGGTACCGTCAATATATAGTGTTCCTATAAGGGGCGTACAAACATTACAGTAGTGAGGTTCTTGCAGAACATTTGGTGAGTCATCACCCATTCCCCCCGATGGAGCACAGGCCACTGGAAATGTTGACCCAAACCCCTATGATATGTTCCCAACCCTATAATATGTTCCGTCAGCAAAATCGTTGTTTGCGCAGCAAACAAGCAAGACAACAACTATTGAACAAAGAAAATGCGGGCCAGGAGCGGTGAAGATATATGGCGCAAAGCCGCAAGAGGTTCAAGTCGGGGCCAGCCCCACAGGCGTGAGCCATGTGAGCCCTTGAAAGGGGCCGAATTGGGGGTATGTGGCACAGCGCTCCCTGTATCCCATGAAAGCCCTGGCGTGGAGATCGCAAAGACGTGGATCATAGGCATTGCCGGCCCTCCATGATAAAAGCTGGAGGACATACTGCACTTCGGAGTGGGCAAACACGTATTGCACAGCTCGGAGATCATTCGCCACACGTATGTTGACAAAAATACTGGCTTCATCTGGCCAAGTTACTTGAGTTCAACCGAAAATAGGAATTGGAATCTCCTAGTAAGGGACATTCATCCAGGGAAGGCGTAATTTACCCTAGGTCTCGAGATAAGTTGAGCTGTGAGAACTGAGCCGAAGAAGGGGCCATGGTCCTTTGAAAGCCTTTGTGCCAAAATGGGAGGGGGCCACCGCCTTTGAAACGCAAAAACTCAGAAGCCAAATCTTGGCTATCTCGGCTCAGACGCTAACACTTCCTGATTCTGCTTCGTATCTAGGGAACCCTACAATACAACATATTCTTGGTTTGGAGACCGGGAACCCGGGGCTGTTCGCTGAGGGGTTGGCATAAACCAAAACTGGTGGCTGAAACAAAGAAGCCTCCCCCCGCCTGGGTCAGGAAGGTGCTTGTTGAGGGGTTGGGACCAACCAAGAACAGTGTTTGAAACAAAGACACCTGTTTGAAAATCAGCTTCCAGATTGCTTCGTCAGCTTGGAGAATGCCTAGCTGGCTGGTAAGTGGAAACCTCCATTTTAATCCGTTGGTAAGTGCTGTCATGTATTTCCTGCTCGTTGGCTCTTCCCTTAAACCCAGGGAGGGGAACCCCCAGCTAAAAAAGAAAAAACCAGCACCTTTCCGACCTAAACATCACCCCCCACTTAAAGGAAGCTCACTTTCAACTGGCCGTTCGAGCCCTCCGCGCCGGCGATGTAGGCGAAGGTGGAGGCGGACTGCGCCATGCTCCGCAGCTTTTGGGCGTCGTCCAGGTCCAGCTCCACGCTTTCGCCGCTGGAGGAGGTGTAGCGCCTCGATTCGACGGGTAGCAAGTAGCGACAAGAAGCCAAAAGCCCTAAGCGGTTTGGGTTCCAGCCAAACGAAGACACCGAATCTTGAAGTTCGAAAGTTGGGCTTTGGACAAGTGTTGGGTATATACCCTTGTTTATTCAGCTTCCCTCTACATGGCGGTTCGGTTTGGAGGTTTGGCGGTGTTCCGCGGTGGTTTCAAGTTTACCCTTTACAAGAAACACAATTCAAACTCCCAAAACCTTTGTGGGCATGCCTTTAAATAGGAGTCGGCCCCCAAAATGGCTTCGGTTTTCCCTTTGGCTTTCATTTAAAAGCCCAAAAGGGCACCTCTAAAAAGACGCACCAAATTTGGGCCAAGAAATTTGCTCCACGCTGAACTCACTCCCTGAGCTCCTGGACTGTCTAATACTTTTCGGGAAGACCACTAAGACTTTAGTGGCAAACAACAAGTTCGGTTACCCTTTTTCGCCAATCCACTCAATCAGAAGTGAGAGGAGTTCGGTTTTGGGTGGTCCCCAAAGACGGACTCTGACTTTGTACAGGCTCTGTGAGCGTGCGGGTGGTTTCTCGGTTTCTGGTGGAAAATCATGTCGATCTAAGATGGTTTACACCCCCAAACCCGGAGTTGAGTTAAATGAGATGTACAACCACTAGTGCCGTCTTTTTCATGGGTACCTGTTCTGGGTTGATGCAAAGGACAGAAATCCACTCGTTGCGAGGGGCTGCGCCATGTGGAGACACATCCAGAAAGCCGCTAAAGTGAGTATCCCCCTGAGCCCCGGACAGCAGGCGGCTGCTGCCGGGGAGTTTCCGTGCCCGCGCATAGAGGCCTGCACCGGGGCGTTGGAGTCACAGAGTGCTCCAGGTGAGTCATGATCAAAACCGATGGGTCTTGAAATGGTCGGGATCGATGGATCCATGTCCACGTAAACAAGCAGAATGGCGGCGCAGGCACCCAGTTCTGGCGAGGGGACTATCCCTTGTTCTAACCTTCTAGCCGAATCGGTTTTGACGTGAGCTGCGCCCAAAGTCCAGTGGCTGGAGTCTGTCAGTGGTTCCCAGGCGAGTGGCATGGTTGACTTGTGGTGGCGATAGGGATCATCAACTTCATTCAGCAACCCAGCGACTAGTTTGGGCAGGATTCAGGCCACAACCCTCCCATGGCTCCGTTGCTCTGGCTCGGAATCAGTATTGGACCAACAGGTTTATACAGTTCAGACAGGTTCATATAGCATCTTCTCTAAGCAAACAGTAGAACCACCTAGAGGCGAATAAGGGGCTCGGGTGTGAAAGTCAAGCGCGGCAGATTCACCCTGGGCGAACAAAAAAATCGTGCGCTTCTCTCAAAGTTCGGCACCTGCCAGGTAGGTGTCCCTTTCCCACCCATCCAACACGGCAATTGCCGGTCCTCGCGAGCCAGCGAGCCCCAAACCCCGCCTTGGTCTGTGCCACAGACTAGCGCACAGCCCGCCGCCACCTCCGAGTTGAAGCGCCGGTAGCCTGGCGTCGTCTTTTCGTTGGGGATTGGCGGCGGAAGGAGGTGTCAAAGCCAACAGGGGGCCAAAAAGTTTCCGAGTGCTTCATAGCCAAATGTATGTTGGGTGACCCTTTAAAACGGGGGGGTCACAACTGGGCTCCTTTCTGATGCGAAAAACACATGATTGTCCTTGGAATTGGTTTACCACAACAAGGGAACCGCTGCCGAGGGTAGCTTCCAGGGCGTAGGCGACATCTTCCCTTTTGGCTTCAACAAGAACCAGAGCTTCAAATCCTGAAATCCTAGCTTAGGTGGTCCAGGAGGAGTCGCTTTGTGGGGAGTAACTTCCGGCATGAAGGCGCATAATCTTCAAACACTTTGAGGATGTGCATTCCCTTAACTAGTTAACTGCGCACCACCAACAAGGGAAAATATGAGTTTGTTGTATCCACAAGGAAACAGGCCAGAAACTGGTCTCCCTCGGGCGCCATCAAGCTGGATACACCCATGCATGTGTCCATGGTGACAGTCATCTTCTTTGGTGGCTTCCCAACTGGTCACCCCATGTAGAGGACCTTGTGATCCACCCCAAATAAAGCCAAAGGCGGAAACGGGAGAACAGCGGTCTTCCACAGGTTTTCCCTGGATTGGGGGGCCGCCGAATTCGCACCCAAGGATACCACAGAAATGCATTGACGCTGAGTCGCCCACCTCCAGAAAACCAGCAACCAATTCAAAAACATCGATCAGCTCACCTCAAATTCATGCCTTGGCGGTGCTCCGGGGAAGCTTCCCCTTTGGATTCAAGCAAATCTGAAGGAACTGAAATTCTTTGAACTCTCCATGTCCCACCAATCAAACACAGCAATTAGCGGTGCCCTGAACCCGGAGGCACCTTCTGTTTCAATCTGATCCATACTACTTGGGGCCCGCGGCCTGGGTGGAGTCCGCATCCACAAAACGAAACCGAACCGAGGTCTTTCCGCAGTACCCCCAAATATAAACGGTGTTTCCATGGCACATCTGGCACCGGAAATTCGCGGAAACCAAAAAAAAAACAGTAGTGCCTCTCCGATTGAAATACGGGTGACCCCATATCAATCAACCCCAGTTTATTCACATTGGGGTGTCCCTGAGTTTAATTTATGATCATCACTGTTGGAGGGGAGCACCCCCCTATTGCTAAACTGGGGTTGATTAATATGGGGTCAACGTTGGCCTCAACACGCATACCCTCGTGGTGTTGTACCTTTACTTTCCCTTCAAAACGGCCTCCAAACAAGGTGCTCTCAAAAAATAGATGCAAACAAAAACACGCACTCAAATTGACCAACCAAATTCCACCTTCGCGCCGGCCCGACCGCCCGGGAAAGCAAAAAAGGCCGCCTCCTGCCCAGTCGGAGTGCTCCCCGAAGAGGCAGATCCGGCCCGTCACGAAGACCTCCACGGTCCTCCGGGCGCATCGCCGCATCGCGCTTGGGCCCGGGGCCCGAGCTCGAGGGAGGCTTCAGCCGCTGAAACTGGTCGTATAAGGCGAAGCCGCACAAAGCTACAACGTGGTGAAAAGGGGGATCTGTGTGTAAATAGAACGGGGGATCTGGAAAAATGGAAAATGGGCAGAAATCCCGCTGGGTTCCTTTCGCGAAAAGCAACCCAGAATGATTTCCAGGTCCCGCGATATAAATTCACGCACAGTCATCACACGCTAACACTGCCCCTAGGTTTTGGGGACATCTGACTCCAACACCACATTTTCACGCTTCTCAGCTTTGACTTGATTTTCCGAAAATCAAAGAAATGTGAGCCGTTTTGCACGGATCCAATCTGGGGTTGACTCGGATATAGCCTCCAGCCCGTTGCCATGGAGCCCTTTTTAGAGGAAGTTCTCCAAACCACGACTCCGGCCAGTCGATGGAAGGGTCATCCCACACGATTAATTCACAAGCATGAAATCAGCTATCTTCAAGTCAGAGACTCTCATCGGCGAGGTCGCAAACCCCGGGAATGTGAAGTCGCTGCTTGCCCACCATGTTAGTGACTGACAATAGTACTGGCAAATGTTTGTGGGGAGCTAGGGACATTGTGTCCTCCCAAATCAACTGTAGACTAGTTGAAAGATAGTCCGTTGAATGATAAGAACCTGGTAGACATGTTCAACTTGTTCCTCTGTGAGACATGGCAAAGGTGCTCGTTGCCCCCGATTTGTGGGTGAGCCCATAAATCCTCCCAAACTAGTCGACTAGCAAGAATACTGTCCATTGCCTGTATGAGCCAAGGTCGGAATATGTGGTTGGCTTAAAAAGGACATGGGGAAATCAGTGGGTCCCTGGGTGTGTGAGAATCTTAATAAGTTTTCCATGACCATAGACACGGCTGCTTCGACTGAACCTCACATACCCAGCAGAAAGTACGGAGAAGCAATCTGGCCATGATGATGTCCCCCTAGCCATATACAGCAAGATACAGCCCCGCGGCTAAACACTCCAGTGCGCCAGCAGGGAGACCTGCTTTTTTGAGGCCAACAATGGGAAACCACCGGTTGGTCACTCTGCAGTACTCTAAGGCTGTCATGTTCAGGGTTCTCCATAGTTCGACCCGAAAATCAACTGAAAAGAACTGAGACCCCATTTGGAGACAAACCCACCCGGCACGGTTCTTGGCTCCCGGCTTGTCGTCTCCATTGCCAGCATCCATGGCATCAAGGTCACACGGCCCGCTCAAATGTCCAAATGACGCGGGGTGGTCCTGCAACATGTGCTTTTCCCACTAAGGGTCTAGGTGTCTCTAGGGTTTGGTTAGTCCCGAAGGTGTCGTTTGGCTTCCATTCAAGGTCCCTTCGATGCTGATGTGTGGCTGCCCAAGAGTCAAGATATTCTGTCCAGCAGTGGCTGTTTAAACCAACGCAGCCAAAACCAACACTAAGTAGGCCCTAGAATGGCCTTACCTGGTGCGGTCTTGGCCCGACTCTGGGGTACACCAAATGCTCAGAGTCTGCTTTAAATTTTGGCAGACGGTGTGCTGCTAGCCTTTAGCGTGATGCTTGCAGCATTCGACGCTCCTGCCAGCACTGCCCGAAGCCATTGGCTGAGAGCCCAAGTTCGATCAGACGGAAGCAGTTCGATCAGACGGTTCCATTTCTAAGTTTGGGGTGATCATTTTCAAAGTCTACCTTGCGGTGATCCAAAAATGGGGAACCGGTGATTAACTGCAGCTAAGCGGATGACACCACGGTTGTGGGTAATATGTTTCCGTGATACCAAAGCAGGCCATCCCCCTTATGTATATATATATATGTGTATGCGTATATATATATATATGCATATATATATATACATATATATATATACATACATACATATATCAATAAGACGAGTCTCGTGGTATCACGGAAACTGGCCCTACCTAACTTTCCAAAGGGGATGACAGTGGGCGCACGAACCAAATTACAAGCGGAGGCGGTTTCCCAACGAGCCAAACAACTCTCCAATGACTGAGAGAGTCTCCAAATGGGGGCCAACCCAAAAGGGAAAGTGCCCTTGGTTGCCCGTTGTCTTCTTCCAAAATAACACGTGTCCTGTTGGCCCCGCTTTCTTAAGCCACCAAAAGGGGGCAAGCAAACTTTGGTCGAAGCGCTGAAGAAAATGATGGCGATTCAACCCTTGGGAAATTCGCGGGCGGAACCCAAACAACCCTCGAGTGGAGAGAAATATTTTTTTGAGGATCCGACCCCGTTTTTGGGTTCCATGCTGGTTTGCAGGGCAGTAGACCGTGCTGTGTAAACATCTCAGGAAAGTCCAAGCTGGCAATGGCCCAACAAAAGGCTTGCCAAGCCTAAGTTTTATGTGTAAATTCAGAGGGCGTCCCCTTCCCAAGATGTCAACCTTGGCTGAATCGTGGGTGCAAGCCGCCATTGGTATCCCTCCGTTAAGCAAGCTGAGGGACCCTTAGTGTCCTAGTCCCAGTAATTCCGGTCGGGCTGCATGAATGAAACTGTTGGTTTCCCGGGTCGGAAGACCGTTGAATGATTTGGTTCGATCGCAATGGGTTTTCGACATCGAATGCGGATAAACTCAGGTGATATCCCCAACAGCATGCGGTGCTCTTTTGAGTGCTCGCTCGTGGAACCCTGGTGGAACCCCAGTGGAACCCTGGTGGAACTCTGGTGGACTCCTAGTGGAACCCTGGTGGAACCCTGGTGGAACCCTCGTGCAACCTTACCTCGGGCCCGCCCCGGACCACCCCGGAGCCTATCTGAGCTGAGACCCCAAAGCTTTCAGCTGTTGGGGAAAAACACATGATGGTTCTTTTAGTAAAACCTGGGATCGGAGAGAACCCTTTTGCAACGGTCCCCTGACCTAAGGGTACCAGGGGTTGTTACAACAAACGTTGCAGCCAACCCTGACCCACAGTAGGTCAGAAGGCTGCATATATGCCCACCACTCCCTATGGACCCATGCTGTCAAAATGAGGGCGTCCAAAAACTTGGGGTTTTGCGTTTGATTTCCAATTATACAAACCAAGCTGCAAAGGGTACCTCCCTCCACCCCCCCCTTCTCTCCCCCGGCAAAAAAAAAGGTCCCCGCCAGCTGAGCGGACTCGTTGTGCACGTTGACCAGGCAGTCAGGGTCTAACATCACCTGCCATGCGTTTCTGTTGTTGAAAAAAAGAGGCCCTTCCTGTCCTTGCGATTTTGGAGAGTCCCCCCGGCACGTCCTGCTGGCGCCGCGCAGAAAGAACTGCTCCCCCCTTTCTGGCGGCGCCTTGGGCCTTTCGAGTTGACACCAACAAAGATACACTTCAAAGCCAAATTTACATCATGATCATGGGAGAATAACGTGTGTAATCCATTGGCCCCTCACGTTCCACATCTGTGAGCTTGTTGGAACCCCAACCCTAAAGGTCAAAAGCTCGCAAGGAGCGCTCCGCATGTATCTCACGAAGTAAGACCTAAAACTCAAGGTGAAAAGGTGCATTCGGCGAAACCAAGACTTGACCTAGCCAAAGGCTTTGTTGCAACTCCCAGTGCAGCTCGCCCTTTTTCCTTAAGCCTCGCTCACCTGGCAGCAGCTGGAACTAGGTTGCCCTTTTGGGACAAATGGACAAAGGGAAACCCAAAGGACTTACAGGTCGATTCGCTGACGCCTGAGCTTTGGACCCATACCGCTCCAAAAGTGCTCACGGGCTCAACACCACATCCAAAGCGCAGCCTGAGCTCGCTGAAGCTGTTTGCTTCGGATACATCTGGCGGGTGCGAATCAAAGGAATCCCCCGCGCAATCCACCAAAAACATCCCCATACTGCTTGTTATCCTGACCGTCCCGAAGCATCCTCCAGCGCTGAAAGTCCCCGCGGACGAGCCAACTGGGTGCTACGGGTCCGTACCTGGTACTCCTCATCCGGATGCAGCCTCGTGGCTTGATTTGTGGGAACCCCGGACAAGATGAGGAATGCTTCCCCAAGAGGACATGGGAAAAATTGGGTGGACGAGTGGGCTTTTGAAAAAGTGAGTTGGGCTGGCCCCCACGTACTCCCTCGCCACAGTCGAGACTCCCAACATTTCGGCCATGGTCATGGCTCCATGGTGTCAATCCTTCTCATGGTCCTATGAAGTCGCAATTGACGGCTCCAAGTAGGAGTGTGCTTCGCTCTCAAGTGGCTGGCGAACATTCTTTCCAACAATCATGAAAGTGGAGCGGGCGTTTAGCCCTCATTCGGAAAGTAATGAACCTTGTTCCCACACCTTTCCGTTAGCTTCCATGTTTGTTGGAGATGTATTCGATGTCCACCGAAGGGTCCAATCAAAATTCACACACTCAATTGGGCACGAAAGGAGACAAAATAGCTACACGCATTGTCCTACGGTTTCCAGTGCCCACTCCATTCTAAAACGAAAATGGGTCGAGCAGCACCAGCCGGCCGAATCTCTTAAGCAATCCCAACCCGGTCATTCCATTTGCCGGTGACAATGATTTACCCCGTCCATGGAGCCCGCCAAAGGGATGGGCCCAGGTTCCATGTGGATCGCCAAACATGAAACAAAGTGCACGTGTGTGTTTTCGACTGGGACACTCCAACCAGCCTTTCTCTGTTTCCTGTTTTGAAAGACGAGGACAAAGCAAACCAACAAGCCAACCATGTCTCCTTTTCCTGTTGGAATCCACTCTGATTTCTTGATCCCTTGAAAGTTAAACACTTAGCCAGCGTCACATCCCAAATCACAATCTTCGCAAAGTGGAAGCAAGGAATCCCCAAGGGACCTGCTTGGGAAGGTTCAAGGGTTGCGGCAGCGCCAACTCCCAAAAACTTGGGAAGCCCCGACATGATCCCCAAACCCAAGAAGGGTGCCCTCAAACACACACGGAAACTCTGGAAGCCAGGAAGTTGAACAGGCAAAGGAAAACAAGCCCACCTACCAAATAGTCATCGTTTCATGGCTCGGAGACGCCTCCTTAATTGGCTGAACATGAAAGTTGACACTGGTGGCAAGCATCAGCGCTCTCAACCCATGTTTCCTGCTGATGTCAAGGCAATCAAGCATCTTTGCATCTTCCGCGCATACGGAGAGCATTGCCACATATTGGCACTGTCAGCCACACTCGTCCAAAACTTGAACAAAGCAAGCAAACACCCGTACTGTGTATGGTTCCCAAATGTAGACAGAGATACACATACACAAGTTTACTGGTGTTGCAAAAAGGAAATGTTTAAATGTAAATGAGTATATGTATGTGTGTGTGCTGTGCGGATAAGTGGATGCAATAAACAGCAACAGCATGTAATGGAGAAATTGCAGACTTTGTGTGCTGAACGTGCGCAGGCAAGAGCATCCACCATAACTCAAGCCACCAGCCCTCCGGCCACAGACGTTGTATCTGGGTGCTCAAAACCAGTGGTATGTCTCAAAACAAGGAGAACTGTTTTGTTTGCTTTTGGTGGCCCTCCAAACCAAGCTGAAAAGACACGCACCCCGAGAAAACTTGTTTCCACGGGTGTCCAGAAACTTAGCCCACCTCGATATGGGCTAACAGCGCTCAATAGAGACCTGTAGGAGACAAACATGCTGAGGTGAGGCAATGTGTGGTTCCATTCACATAGCCGTACCCACACACCCACACTGTTCAAAAACTGGGCCCTCAACATCGGGTGTTTGGGCCCTTGCCAACATACGACCGGCATAGGCTTAGGTTTATCATGAGTGACGTGTGTATGGGCTCATCTCTCCACAGTTCCTGATCTTGATGGGAATGGAGATGATTGAGAAAGAGACTTATAAAGGTTCTTGCCAAGTAAAGGGCACCCCCTCTCTAATGGTTCTGGTCTCTGAGTTGGAGTTTCCATAAAGTGATGTTTAAAAAAGCAGTCACCAAGGGGACAACTCAACCTAGCCAGTATAATAACCCTAAGACCCACTAAACGAACCACTGTGTTTCGCCATGAAATAGGCTGTTCATGTCACTCTACCCCATCATGTGGGCTCATGATTCTTTCTATAGGTTTATCATGCTGCATAATCATGCACGTCCATATTGAGGTGTAGCCAGGTTTCTTCTTTGGATCTGTGCCCATTGTGGTTCTGGGAGCCGGCGGCTCAGTTGGGTCAAGGCCAACGAGGCCAACGAGTGCTTCTCTCGGCTCACCAGGAGTCGTCGCAAAGCTGCGAGTTGCCTTGGTCCTGCGAGGTGATTCAATGGAACAAGTGGGTTTGTGTTGAGCAGGGATCCTTACATTATACACCTGAACATTGCCTTGTAAATGGTGGTGTCCTTTGTTTTGGTGGAAAACGCCATGTTTCAAATGGGCAACATGTATCTTTTAAGGAGCCCTGCTGAGGGTTGGTTGAACACAAAACCAAAAAGGCCCCCCCCATGTTGGGCGGGTTCCTCCATGTTGACCCACACTCAATGGGGGCTTAACTCTACAATACAAGGGCATAAATGAATAGGATGGTACGGATGCGACACAATGGATGCACGTTGCTAGTTTCAGCGCATTGAGATGCAAAAGCAACACAAACACTCAAAATTCAAAGAACAATGGGGCCCGTTGGGCATCCTGGACTGTTCTGGGCAAAACCGTGAGTGTGTATAATGGTGTAAAACTAGCTCAAGCAAGTACTTAGCCACGGTTTAAAAGTAGATCGCCGGCATGGTTTCCTTTTGATCTCCATTCAACCCTAAACCTGGGGCCAACGATGTCTATGGTCTCCGATGGTCCCAAATCCGGAAGAAAAAAAGGAACAGGAAAACCCACCGAAACCAACCAGTGTCCGAGTCTCTACCCTGACATTTTGCCTTTTGCCCAGCACCCGAAATCGGTGATACCATGAGTCATTCCAACAATCGCTGAAAGTATCCCTAAAACACGGAATTGTCCACCGCCATGCTGCACCCAGAAGGAATCAAAGGGGGGCACCTTCACAGGGACCTGCAAATGGATGGGCAGAAGGTAGGGCCAATCAAGTGGAACTGAGGCTTTGGCAGCCAATCTCCGCACCAAAACCCCTCGAATAGAGTGGGTTCGTTCTTCAAAATGTGCACGTCCATGTCAATGTTTGGGAGGATGCTTCACATCTCTGTTGAGTTGACCGTATGAACCCCCGGCTCAGAGGGTCAAGTGCTTGGTAGAGGTATCGTCAAGGAAATAAGAGCGGCCTGGCAGCACAACAGCCGTTCAGGAAAAGAAGCTCTACGGCGATCTGGCCCGTATGCGTTAATGGAGGTGCTGAGGACAGGACTATTACTATGTTCAGCCAACTTGAGGTAACTTAACTCTGGTGTGCCAGACAACATGTTCATATTATCGTCCAGCTAAGAATGTCAGACTTTTGCGAGGAGACCCATTTGAGTATGTTACAGCTAGAAGAATCCCTCTTGAACGGGACACCCTGTCTTCAACAACCAGGGGTTCTGCTTCCTGGCGAACTTCATGTTTAAACATGTTTGGAGCACTATTTGAAACAGCTCACCTTTGGCTTCCCTTTCAGGAAACCATAAACAACGTGTTGTCCAACCCTGGTCAGAGTGCCTTACTGTAGGAGAATCGAAAGGCGAAATATGGCGAAAGGCGAGTCCTTTGGCAAGAAGCGGCCGGTGAAGTAATAGTTCGAGTGCAACAAAGGACCTTCGAAGGGCAGGTTATGCCAAGACAACAATGCTTCACGGGTGGCATCACAGTAAAAAGAAAACAATGGACCTGTACTGACCCTCAGGCGTTGATTCTGGGCGCTGTCCTTTGCGTCAATTTCAACTTGGCAGCGTGTTTGCCAGCACAACAAACCTCCGGATGGACATTGCGGACCCATCAAATCAATCAATAGATCCTTGTCTCCCATGTTCTTGTTCGGGTTTTCACTGTTTCCCTCCTGTTCCTTCTCCTTTTGCTTTTCTAGTTCCTTCCCTACGGTTCCTGTTCTTTCACTTGTTTCTTCTCTTGTCTGTTTCCTTTTCCATCTGCCTCTTCCTTTCGATATTCGCTTTTGATTCTCCTTCCCCTTTTCCTTGCTGCTGACGTTTGTCTTTTTCAATTTATTGTCCTTCTTTGCCTTCTATTTGCCCTAGCTACGCGTGTCGAGCAGCTTGCCGCATTTCCGCAATACGACTCTTGATCTAGGAATGGGGCCCCCACTATTTGATCATTAAAATATATTTGTATCTGCTTTGGGCGCACAAAGCCAAAGCACTCTACTCTGATTGTCTTCGTCTTCTTAGCAGGCGTTTCTTCTTTTTCTCCCTTCTTCGTGTTGTGCATGTGCTCATTGGTACTTGTTCAAGGTGCAAGGATCCAATACCCTGACGCTTTCCAGAAAACTCAAGTCCTCCTTCTCATCTTCTTCACTTTCTGGCTCTGGGTAGGAAGGTCATGGGCCCCAACATGGGGAAGCCCCGTACTTGGCACAAAGTCACCTGGTGGAAGACTTCCCAGGCACCCCTACTTTCTTCCTCAACCTCGGGCCAAACGATTGTTCAAGCCCCAACCAAACCCCCCTCATGTTCTTCAAGCTGCTAGCACAGTTCTATTGAACCGGTAGCTCATGCGAAAGCAGGACCCACTGCAACCCCGAACGGTGGCCAACTGAAAAAGAAACTTTGGACATCTAGCCACGCAAAACGCAATATGGCGGGTGTGGCCTCACACTGCCAGCCAAACGCGGCAAGCCGAGGAGCTGGAACGACAAGCAGGCAGGCAGGCAAGCAAGCCCACTCACCACGAGACAGCAGTCCTCACCGGCTGAAGCATGAAAGAGGGCGCGGCCGCCATTCCATTCCGAACGCCGTGGAGGGAACAGATCCGCGGGAGGACGGCCGATTTTCCTCTCAATCTTCAGGCCGTGGGGCCGCACCCCTGCAGCAAAGGGCTGCCAGGGTTGGGTCAGGTGCGCGCGAAGCACACAGGGCCACGGCTGCCGGCATGGTCGGCGGCTCAGCTTGCGACAGTCCTTCAAACTAATCGACTCAACTAATGCTTTCGGTCTTTCCGTTTGCTTCTTTCTTTATTTATGTGTTTATTCGTAGTGTTTTTATTTTTTAGATATGTGTGTGTGTGTGTGTTCATGCATTTTATGTGTCTATGCATTTATTGTTTTACTTGTTCATGTCCTTCTTTCCTTCCTTCCTTCCTTCCTTCCTTCCTTCCTTCCTTCCTTCCTTCCTTCCGAGTTGATTTTCCCAGTGATCCCGGAGGCCGACAAACTAACCGTCTGGTCTCTTGAACTCAAGGATACACTGAAGATAAACGCGAGGAGCCCGGAAAGAACAACTTTTGGGGGTCCCTGAGTTTGGGAAACACCCCTCATCACATGAGTGCCCTCGATATGCAGGACCCCTTTTGCGGGTGGTTTAAAGGAAAACAAAAGGACGCCTATCCTCTTATGGGACCTCTATTTTGACAAACACGCATAGCCACGGACAAGATTACGTCCCCCAGAGGGGAACATGTGTGGCCTTGGTTGGTTGGAAAATGTGGCGTCAAACAAACAATAGACGGTCAGTTTTGTCAGTTCCGATAATTTCAACCAACCCTCCTTGAGATTTAGTCGAATTTTGCTTTCAGCATAATGGGCCAAATTCCCAGCCTTGGAATATATCACAGGACACGGGTCCCGGTCCAAACTCCCAAACTCCTTCTTTCCTATCACAGAGTGAGCTTTCGTCTTCAGCCCTCTAATCGTCAGCTTTCGTTGGAGGAAGGGTATATCACGTTCAGAAGGCCCCGTCTCACTTCCTGAGTGGATTGGCCAACAAAGGTCCAAACTGTTTGATTGCTCATGTGTGAAAACGGTTTTGGGGACGAATTCCGGGATGATCGTGCGAATGACAAAATGGCGACGAGCAAAATTGTCCGCAAAACACGAGGGACTGACTCGCTGTGCCTTTTTCCATTCTGGGTACGGATTTGGTTCAACCTTAGGCGACCCCAAACTAATTAGCTTCTGCGGTTGCCCACAAAACCGTTTTGTCAAAGGGGGGGGGGGGGCAGCGTCCAGCAAATCCGACACAAAGCTTGCTGCAAGGGGGCCGAAGCTCGTGATGAAGGTGCTCATGATCAACTCAGCGCACGAGAAGGGATATCGCATTACCACTTGCAGTGGGGCGGGAGCCTCTTTTTCGCCAACTCCTTTTGGGTTGAAGAAAGATCAGGGGTTTGCAAAGGAAGCCTACACGTCTAACCCTCTTATATTGAGGCACGTCAAAAGGATAAATGTTGATGCTGTTGTGTGAAAGTTTCTGATATGTCCACTGCAAAAATCACCGCCAAATTCAAAGGACTATTGCTGAACATTGGGTTGATTCATTGTCCATGATTTGCAACCTTCATTCTTCTTACATGCTGTTTTTCTAAAAGATGTTTGGGAAGTTGCCACCAGAGCGGAGTTGCCAAATGATGCGCGCGGCATTTAGATGTATCCTTTCAGGAACCCTATTGAAAGAGTCCAAGCAGAGTAAAGAGTCAACAGAGCGGCTGTTCGCCCCTGGTGATTAGGACAGTCCTCTCAGCTTCAGCTGCCCGGGTTTTGAATTTCAAGGTATCAGTACCCCCTGAAACGGATGGCACAAAATACACCCAGGATCTCTTTTGTCTTCCCGCAACTCCCCACGTTGACACGCCTGGCGTTTTTCGAATGCGTTGTCTCAAAGCACCTCACAAACAACTCCCGCGGTTCTGGAAAATATGGACTATTCTGGCATCATGCCTGTGACCAGCTTGCCACTTGAGCTTGCCTCTAACCAGCCCAATGAGTACTTTCCGTTGGTCTTCCTTGAGAACAGCACCCCAAAGACACGCGCACCTGGGGGCGTGGTTTGGTGTCACGGCCCTGACCCCAAGACCACTTGCCACCTTAAGTTTTCTGGGATCAGGGTGATCCATTTGCCTTGGGCAGGTTTGGTGTAATTACCAACAGCAAGAGGAATCCTGCAGGGAGGAGCCAACTTTTTGGAAGGCAGTCTTCGCCCCTTTCCTGGGCGAGACTTTCACACTGCTCCAAACCCGAAAACACTCGTCCGGCTTTGGTCTAACCGAAAAGAAGTCAAAGTTAACGCATTGCTGGTCAAAAGGGGAATAAAGGAAGAGCCAGAACACAAAGGGTTAAAAGGGGTCCACTGTTTTTTTGGTGGCTCTGCCGGTGCACCAAAATATCGGAAGCGGGACAAGTTGGATGCACCCTGCAATTTACAAGGGCTGAACAAAAGTTGGAATGGGCTTGCGTGGTAAGTGTAACAACAATTTCAGCCATGATCATAGAAGCAAACTGTTAACCATCAATTGCAAGGGTCCATAAAGCGCATGCTTGTTTGCACAAAACGGCAGCGTGTCGGACATTCTAGCCTTTGAAACTTGTCTTGGGCGCAACTGAGTCACCATCATGGCCTGGTACTACAGGTCCTAAAAAACGAACAACATGGTCCATGCAGAATCAGAAGGGCGGATTTCTTTTCTAGCTTTTAAGGGACTGGACCGTCGAATTCTCAGCTCTCGGTGCTCTCAGCCCGTCACGACCCAGAACATGTACTCGCCGATGGGGCTGTGCATCCTGCACCTGTCCCGTTTCGCGGACGCACCAAGACTTGGTGGCAAAAAAATAAATAGTACCCAAAATGGTGCCCTTGGTAAATGGAAAGAAAACTGAAACCTGCGTTAAGTCTTGAACTTCGAGCCACTCCGAATTCCAACACCTGAAATGCAGAACTCAACGGAACCAAAACTGTTTTGCTTAAGGGGACGCCGTTGGTAGGTTCCATATATATACATATATATTAAAAACAAACACTAAACATAAAGGATGTAGCAAGGGCGAGCTTGTTTCACACCTGGGTGAGCTCGTTATAGCTCGGACAGATTCTGTTCACCCATTGCTTCTTTGCAGAAGCCACTCACTTTCCCTTTATGGTGGTTGCCGTTTTCTGAAAAGAAGGAGCCTTGACAGAAGGAGGAGGATGCAGAATGGTTGGTTCCGCCAAGATGCTTGGCTTCTAATGCTTCTACAGGCCCTACCATGCTCCTTTCTACACCAGCCCCACAACATCCACCCCTTGCCGATGTTGGGGGGTCTCTGGGCGCTGCTCACTTGGTTGGGGTTCAGGGGATTGCAGCGGGTATGGTAAGGCTGGTCTCGCATCTAAGTACAATCGGTAAGCTCGCCAGGAAATTGGATAGGCAGTGAATCCCATGGGTTGCCCGAACCACAACTCTCATAGGTACCGGGGAAAGGGCCGGTATTATGGACCATGGAAAATCGAAAGAAACTTAAACGAGCAATTCGCCCTGGTCAAGGAAGGGCGTGAAGCTTCAAAACCGCAGCTCGCGGAAATGTTAGGGGTGCTTGGCAAAGGGAAACTTTGTGGTTTGTCGTCTTTGAGGAACCGCTCCGAGCAACCCTCTCAGAGTTCAACGTCTTTATTGGGCTTGCTAACCTTGCTGGGGTTGACCCAAAAATGTATTCGACACCGGAAATAGAAAAAAAAAAAAAAAAAAAAAAACGTGCTAGGTAAGATCCGAGATGCATGAACTCCGCAAAGTCGAAGTGGTCCTGGCGAGATATGGGACGTGTTTCCATTGTGGGCCCTTCAAACCGCCCCGAAAGGATTTTCTGAAACACGCTTGCGCACACACACACACACATGTTTCTTCTACCATCATCACTCCTACCGAACATTAACCCAGAAGCTGGGCAGCTACAAATCAAAGGCTGGCTATTGAAAGGGTGAGGGAAAGGGTATTGTTCAGTATGAGAGGCTTTGGGCAAATCCAAATCATTCACCAACATTGCTGTGGGTGAGCTCGTTAGCCAAGCTCGCTGTTCGTGCGGATCCGGCTTGAATTCGAACCTCGTCTATGAAAGGAACCCCCAGATGGAGCACCATGGGAATTCATTTATCATTGAAAATCGGTTCAAAAAAAAAAAAAACGGGTTCATAGCAGGGGGCACCTGGAGAAAGAAGCTTATCTTTTAATACAAGCCATCGCCAGGGTCAAAATATGCGCAAGTTACCCGTAGACCTTTTGCCTGCGGCTTGCTGGCACTTGGCGGGGCAGCTCAGATTTGAAGCCGAGCTTGCAGAGATGTGTCTCCATCGGAGGCGTTCCCAACAAACCGATCGGGACCAAATGCCTGGCCCCTGCCAGCACCAACCAGGTCCCGGCACAAAGCCGGTTGTTGCTCATTCAGGGAACTCAACGGGGCAAAGGGCAAAGTATGGCGTGGCAATGCATGGGGACCGCTTGGTCGGAGAAAAAGACACAAGGTGCCCCCTGGCTTGAACAATGCGTTCGCGCCTGTGGCCGTTTGTTTCTCTGGAACTCGCCGTGGCAAACACGTGGCCGGTTCCTTTTTGGACCTGTTTCGGCGGCCGCCGTGTGCCACCCAATGCACGGCATCCCCAAAAGGCCGCCTAATTTTGGCAACCCCCGCACCAAACAATTGAAAAAAGTCTCATGTGGGGGAATCCAGTGACCCGTGAAAGGTTCACCTGTGATGTTGCATGGCATTTGCTCGCAGGAAAAAGGACACATGTTTACATCTGCGGCCACCCCCATGTGTGTGTGTGTGAGTGTGCTGTGGGTGGCTCTCATGTTGGTTCCCCCTCAGCCAAAGGAAGAGTCTGGTTTTGACACACCGTTGGATGAGGAGTTGCCAACGGTGTGGGCCCCTTTTTAAGCCTCTGGCGCTATGTTGTCCAGAAACGGGGTACGAGTCCAAAAACCACATCGGCGAATCTTTACAATTGGGGACCGTCAAAAGTGGCTTGTCTGTCTCCTGTTGACTTACATTGAAACCCATCAGAAAAAGGGAGCCCTCCTATTTTGAGACGTAGCCCTTGTCTTTGGCCTCTGCGAAAAGTACAACTTTTGGCTACTGCATACTGAAACATTTTGTCATTTTCCAAGCGCTCCAAAGGTGTTCAGGTCGAACCAAAGAGCACGACACCACAACTCTCAAAACATATAGGATTTGTTTCGACTGTCCTTTTGAGTCTAAAGGAGGGACCTCCCCAAAAAGTACACACACACACGCTACATCTTTAACCCCCCCCCCCCCACTCCGCAAGTTAACATGGAACCCAAAAGGAACGGGTCCCCTGAAAGGAGGCTCTACGGGTCCATGGGAATGAGCAAAACCCCAAACTACATCCCCACAGCCAGCACCTTCCAGTGGCCAGTCGCCAGCTCAGGCCTCGAGGTTGTGGCCCAGGCGTGGCATGGAGCGGCTGGCAAAGCCCCGCACGGCCACCTCATTCGAAAGCCAACGGAATGGACGGCTCGTTCCCGGCGGTTCCTTTGGCCGCTTTGGTTTCAAAAGGCAACCTTTGCCACGTGACGTGACCCGAATTGAGACCGAAAGCGGGGACTCTTAGGGGTCAGAAAGGATCATGAAGGTTTAGAGGCGGAACTTCAGGATTGCCAATCGATAGGGTGTTGACTAAGATTAAACCAGGTGAACCAATAGGATGCTGACCCCTTTCATCGCTGAGGGCCAACCCCTGCTTGATGAATGGATCAACGGGGGTGTCCCATTTTAGAAGGGATCCTGCCATTATCCCAGCGCTTTCTCCCTTTCCAATTGAAGGAAACCGGGAAACGGGGCTCCCCCAAAAAAAAGATTCCTCTACAAGTGAATGATAATCCGACTTGCCGGCAACAAAATCTTATTTGGGTTTTTATGCAGGCGTTGGAAAGAAATTGTCGGTTTACCACCAAATGAAAACCTCAAGCCTCCCTCTTCTTGCTGCGGTTTTGCACGTTGGTACTGGTTTAATGTGCTTACCCATCTAGATTGTTCAAATGGGGGATCCCTTGTCCTTGTCCGTAATCTGTAGTGGGAAACTATTTCAACAAGGGAAACCACTACCATTCGACAAAAGTCATAAGGATTCAGGATTGATTTCGAACAGGCTTGCTTTGTGCTTTCTTTGGTTTGCTCAGGAGCCGGCCGACCCCCAGAACCGCACCAACAACGCAAGGGTGGGACCCTCAGAATCCCACGAGGGGGACCCTCCTCAAATTGATGCTTCCGCTTGTCAGCTGCTAAAATCGCATAGTCACACAACGGACGCGCTCAAACGCTTCTTCCCCCCCGGAAAAAAATAAATAAAAATATCCCCCCCCCAACTGACAAAAGCCCAGGTGGTCAAAACGAATGAAGCTGAAACCAAAATGCACCGCCGGGCTCCACTCCCCCCCCTTCCGCCAGGGCCATTCTGGGCCGGCCGCGGGCTTGGGGCCAGCCAGGCGGGCCATGCCGGTCACGCCGGCCGCCGGGCGCAGGCCCACGCTGGCGATCCTGGCGACACGAACAACGTCAAGGGGGAACCCTCACTATCCAATCCTTGGCATGTGTTCAAAATATACTGTATATATATAGTATATATATATATATGTATAATATATATATATATACAAATATATATATATATATATAAGTTGCTTGCAGCCACCCACTAAGGATGAATAGACAACAAAACACGACAAGAACAGTGAATGTCGAGTAGGGAACGGCTTGAACACCCATCCCCACTGATTCCGAACTGGAAGTTGGGGGGCAACCCGTGCTTATACATTGTTTTCCGTTTACCCAACAAGGGGAAGCCCGGGGAACTAAAAAAGACAACAACAAAAACAAGGAAAGAACTCAGACACCCTGCATGGATGCGGGCCCATTCTTGCTACACATGAACAATCCTTGTAAATCATAGTTTTATTTGGATGGTTCCCTTGCACTCTGTTGCTGACAGGTGTTTTTGCTTCTTTTTGGTCATGCGTGGTGAAACGGCTCTCCATTTCCTCGTTTGCAGATGCCGGTCAGAAGTAGTGCCCTCGGTTCCCACCATGGCCGAACGGAAGCGGCGCGGGTTGGCTTAAGAACAGGCTTCTGTTTCAACTTGCATATCCTGTCCCGGCCACTAAACAAGACAACACGGCATGTCCAAGAATCAGGGGATCCCAAGACTGGTTGCCGCCTTATGGGTTCCCTCGAAACTGGCCTTGAAAAGAGCTTAAAAGTGCCCACATGAAGGAGGGTGTGCCGCGGGTGGGATTCTGATCCCGGTGGGATGGCTCTGAAGAGATGGCCACGGGCGAGTCTGACAGTCCATTATCAAAATGATCCACCAATTCAACCATATACAGTTCTACAGGGTTCATACAATATTTATGTTGGCAGTGGTGCTGATTCAGTCTATTCCGATAATGAGGTGGACTTTCAACAAGCCCCACATGCCAACCGTTAAAGATGTAGTCCAAAGGAGTCTTCCCATGGATACCTAGAAAGACATAATCGGCAATGTCTACGATTCTTCCAACACCCAAAAATACGGTATCCGCGAATGTCTGGAGATAGCCCGGGGTCCTGGCCGAAGGACCCTTGCACTTGCGCCGTTTCCAGAAAATCGTCAAAACCGGACGAAATTCGGGCGGCTTTTCCCAGGAAAATGGTTGAACTTTGGGAGACTTAAGATCTGGACCCCTTTGGGCTGGCAAAGGGAAACCAAAGCAAAGAAACGAGCAATCTGTGGATTTGGTGGGGGGGTCCCCAAACTCCAGAATGTCCCGAAATGCACCATTGGGTACTTCTCTTGCTTGGTCCACTAGGTTCACCTGTTCTGTTGGCTTGCTCAGTCCTGGCGGCGCTTCGGAGAAGGCTCATGGCGAATGGCGAGGCAAGAGAGGCGGCCGAAAGGATTCGTCTCAACTTGCTGCGGGGGCGCGTTTGTCAGGGTTGCTCTCAGTCAACCCGATCGGCACAACTGGGCGTGGGTCAAAATTAAGCCACCAAAAAACCGCAGATTTTAGTCTTGGGTTCCATTTACCAGGGCAACCCATTTTGGGGTTACCCTGTTTTTGACCCACAGCCACCTGGCTGGAGAGTAAACCTGTACCAAAGCAGGGTCATCATCCTCACTACACTTTATAAAGGGAACTCCTTTGGCCTCTAGCGAGTGGCCGCGCAATGTTTTCCACAAAAATGGGGTTGCTCCCAGTCAACCTGACCGACGGAACAGCGTTGGCTCCTGGGAAGCCAAAGGACACAACTGTTGGCTTGAAGTTTGATCATCTTGTGGCTTGCAGCAACCCTGCACCAGGACCAAGCCCTGCATTCCCCCCCCCCCGAGTCCTCCTGCTTCGACCCCCTTTGGCATTTGAAGGGGAACCAAAGGAAACCAACCAGCGTACGGAACCACCATTGTTGAAAAAAGAACCAAACAAGAGATTCCACGAATGGGAACTCCGTTGATTCATAAACCCATGGTTGATTTTCATTTGGGGATCAATCCTTTGTAGAAAGGACCTGGATCACTTTTCCCTTTTGGGAGGAACAGCCCTAACGATCCACCGCGTTCACAAATCCGGGGTCAACATTGCTGAGCCTCTGTTGAACACCCAAAGCAAATAGCCACCGGAACGACTGCATACCCCTAGGTACGTGCCCAAAATATATGCCTCTTACCTCATACGAACAGCGCCCACAACCCATTCAGTTGTCTTTTATAAGGTTTATAGGCATGTCTACAACCTTTATGAAACCATATTGTAGAAACACCTACCAAATGGTCAAGGACTTTTGTGCGGGCTACTCTTCTGCAGGTGCAAATGGTTGGGGCACGCCCCCAGCAACCGGTCCCAGGTAACAACTGTAGGCACTTCCAAGAAGCAGAATCATGGTACATCCCCAGGATGGGCTTGTAGACATCCTTGCTTGCTCGTTCCATGGTGAGCCCCAAACACATCGCTCTTAGGCCTAACTGGTCACTGCTTCTCTTTGATCAATGCTCCATCCCAAATCTAGCCTTCCACATAGGTCTCTGACTGGGACTGGAGGCCACTTCTGGAAGGGACCTTTTGTCAACTCCCACGGGCAGAATCTTGTTCTGGCAGCATACCAACAATTCAACCAAGAATTCAGCTCTGAAAGCAGCTTTCATCACAGGGCCCAAGGTCACAATATTTCACTCGCTTGAACTCGCTTGAGCAGCGCCTGAAAAACCCAGTGACATTGGGTTTGTGAAGATGGTCATAAAGCATTGAACAGGAAGAGGCACGCACAGCAGCGCCTTGGTGTTCTTTGACGACAAAACATAGTGTCAACTAAAAGTGGCAACCCTCATTGCTCTTTTTCTGGAACCCAGAAGAAGGTTGGTTTGGTATTTGTCACAGAAGACCAAGCTACATATGTCCAAACGCGGATTTCTTCGGTGGTCCCCAACTGTCCCCTTAAAGCATCACTCCAAAACTGAACTCACCCTTCGGGCCAGAAAGGCGATGTTTGATTGAAAGCCACCCAAACAGGGGGAAATACTGTACATGGCCGAAATCCTGCACCACAGAAGAAACCCTGGAATGATGATTCTGCTGCACCTACCATCAAACAATGGTTCCTCATGGTTTCAAATAGTGCAGGATTTCACCCGTCCACAGTATGGCTGTGTCTTTTGCCGAGGGTATCCTTTGGGGGTGGCTTGAAAAGAAGCCAAAGAAAATCCCTTTTGAGGGGTTGTAACATGCGACGCCACCCTAAGAAAGGGGGACCTCCGCACCTGCGCTGGGTGCGCGGCGTGGCGTGCACAGGTACCACAATGCCGCGCTTCAGCTGCTTCATGCGCTTGCACGGCATCTGCACCTCAAACCACCCCCTCCGGTTTCGCCCTGATTATCGCGGCGGCCTTCAAGGAAAAATCGGTGAAGGGGAGGTTATTGCTTGACCCAATTTGTTTTTTGGTACACCCAAAATCATGTCTCATTCCGCTTCACGTGCTGGAAACAAATCTTTGCTGGCTATTGGTGCTACAGCCCCCTCTAGAGTTTTGGCTGTAACCACTAGAAAACAGGGTATCAGTTGTAGAACCCAAATCGAACATCTGTAGCAGACGCGAAAGGAACATGATCGGCCATGAAATCTCGACACAATCGCCACGTCGTTCCTCTGAAACTTTCCGGCTCTACACGGTTGGATTTTCGAACGCCCCAACGGCGCTTGCCTTTCGACCCGCCCTTTTGAGGCACATGATGGTGTTGCAAGAAACTTTGGCGGAATCGGTCAAGGCATGTTGCCCTGCATGAAGGGTGTGCCTTGACACGGGTCAGAGTCTTGGCCCCATGTCACATGGCGAAGCCAAAAACATGATCTCACTTTCTGAGTCCAGACTGGTTTTCACCACTAAATGGCCCACCCAAGAAGCTTAAGTCCATAACGTGGGGGGAAGAAGTGATGAAGTTGAAACCTCGTAGAAAGACAGGCTAGACATCCGGGTAAGTTTCACCTCCTGTTTCAACCGTCAACTTTTGGCTCTACCGGCATGGCTACAAAGGGATGAATAGGCCACGAAACCTTTGCGTAGTAGAGCCGCCTACAAAAATAGCCAATAGGACTCAGTATTGGGCGCTGCTAATGTGGAAACGAAAACCGACATCGAGAAACCCCACAGAACTGGTAGGCTTCATGCTGCTTCCCTTTGAAGTACTTCAGCGGTTGCCTGTGAATGGATACAATCGCTTCGCACCAGCTGGTAGGTGGTTTGTCCCTGTATTTATCAAGTTTCGCTCAGTACCCTTTTTGGGCTTGAGAAATAGCAACCACAAGGAAACTCCCGATTTCGAGGTGCCAATCCCTAGCTTGAGCCACGCTGCTATTTGGTTGTGGGTTAAAAATAGGTGCCCACGGTAAATGAAAAACATGGACCAAACCCTGCGGTCCATATTTTGGTGGTTTAATTTTGACCCATACTCACCTGTTTGGAGGCTCCCCCATGGAGACCAGATCCTTGCCGCGCCTCCTGACCTCTTCGGCCGCGCAGCATCAGGGAACCGTTGCCCAACTGCGCACGCCGACAGGAATCCACAGAAGCGCTGGGCCGGAATTCTAGAAAAAAATACGAGGGCCGCCATTTGGGGGCTTCAAAAAAGGGAAACCAGAATGAAAACCGCCCATAAGCATCCTTTCTCCCCCTTTTGAAGCGCTCTTTCATTCTTTCTCGAAGCTGCAATGGTTCCTAAGCTGAGTCGGTATACGTTGCCTCCCTAATGGGCACATTGTAAACCTCCATGATCGAATGGATCAAAATGCTAGGTGCATTCGCCCGAATCCACATGTCATCCAATTGCAATGGATGATTCTGAATTGGGGGGAGGTTCCGATCTCTGCACCCATGGGTGGTGTCCATATCAATGGCAAACCACCGGCAATGTGGCCACTTGCTGAAGCGATTCAGAACCACTCGGCAAGGGGCGGAGTCCAGCCCTGCAACCCGCTAGGATGGCGGCTAAGTCAACCCCACAACCTGGAACGAGTAGCCAGAACCGAACCAACACGAAATGTCTTAGGTTCCCGCATCACGAAAACTTGGGTTGCCAGCAAGGAGAAAGGCTGGAATAACAACACAGAAAATTGTTTTTGCACTTCTGTGACACCGAACGGCCAAGGACGAACTCTTCACTTAAGTTCAACGGTTCTTTGGCATCACAGTGGGGTTGGCCCCGACCTTCCCACAACCCTGGCTCAACAGGCAAAGAAAGAAAACGTGTTTGGCACCAAAAAAGTGGTTTAAAAACAGCAGAGTGGCCCTTGCAGAGTTGACCCCAAGAAAAAACGTGGGGCCTTGCATCAACGTATGCCTTCCAAAGGGTAGGGACCGGGTCCCTCCAAGTGGGTCTTCAACCACTTTGGGAACTCGGACCCTTCAACCAGACGGGGAATCGGGTCTACAAGGCGAACCCTGCTTTCCAACCCTGTTCTAAAAGCGGCTCTAGCACTGTTCTAAAAAGGAATCGAACACCGTGTTCCAAACAAGAGGTGGCTTTCATCAACGTCGGAGCTGCTCCGAGCGACCGGATCCGGGCGCATACACCGATGCATCGCCTGCATCTCATCCGCCACGTTCACCAGAAAGCCTGAGCTCGCTTCGCTGGCGCGTCCATTTTGTGGGGAACAAGGATAGTTTTCATTGAAACAACTGCGGCGTTCTCGAGTTCCATGTGAAACTGGGTGCTTTGTGCGTGCGGCTTGGCTCATTCTTGCCAGGTGTCCCAAAGACCCAAAGCCATGAAAAGAACTGTCATGTACCCTGGTTCGCTTCTATCTCCAAACTACATTGGAAAAGCCAGCAAAAACGGCATAGGTGTGTAGCCCACAAAAAAATGGATATTTCCCGGAGCTGGGGCTCCTCAGTCAGAAATCCCTGAGAAACCTTCATGGTGGAAGTGCTCTTTTTTCATCCTATATTTTTTTCCGGTGAACTCGTTGAAAGTGCAGCGACATCTGCTTGACCCACAAACCACCAGGAAACTCTGAAATTGGCCTCGCCAAAAGGTGATTCTGGAAGCCCCGTACGCATCGCCCACCAAAACAAAGCTCACTTTGACTCAGCAACCAAAATGTGTTTGAAATTATGCAAGGAAGAGTGAGGGACTGCGTAGGGACTGCGTGGGGACGTCGCTGTTTGCATCTGCTTAAGAATGTAATGTTAGTTGGCGGATGTTGTGTGTGTGTGTGCGCCTGTGCACGTACGCTTACATTTTTGCCCCCCCCCCCACATGCCGCCAAAAAGGGCACTCACACACACCCACGAAAAACATCCCTGCAAATGGTTGGTTGGCGTCCTGCTAACCTTCTTCTGAACGAGTCCTTGTGAACGTCTAACTCGTGGCTTTCCCACGGCGTTTGAACCAAATGGCTGAACACACGGTCGACAGGGTTTGGAAAAAGCCTCATCCTCTCAAGCAGGCTTTGAACAAACCAGCGGAAAGCGCTGCTCTCTGATTGACGGCTCCACTACTTTTGTCTACCACATTCTCCCCTGCACAGTAATGTGAAGTTCAACTTAGTATCATTTGCAGAGTGTGCATGTGGCAAAAATAGCTATCAATCACCTCCCCCTAATAATGGATGTAAACCAATATATTCTCCCCCGGCCCAAAGTATCCCAATACTGAATTAGCCAATACTGAACAAAATCTAAACCACCAATTTTCCCACCGCGCCCGACTCCAGTCGTGTTAGGGGACATGCCTGATCCAATACTAGACCAACATTTTTCTGTCGGGCACATTTCGGTACCAGGGCGTTCCGCTACTTCCGGAATTCAAATGGTCGAAATCAAGGACATGCTTCGGGTTTGTGCGGGTGGGTGTTGAACTGCTTTACACATTGGTTTAGTACTTTTTAGTATTGGCTTTGTATTGGTTTAGTTTTAGTTTTGTATTATATAAAACTAAAACTAAACCAATACAAAGCCAATACTAAAAAGTACTACGCCAATGTGTAAAGCAGTTCAACACCCACCCGCACAAACCCGAAAAATGTCCTTGATTTCGACCATTTGAATTCCGGAAGTAGCGGAACGCCCTGGTACCGAAATGTGCCCAACAAAAAACATGTTGTTTCGTCCCCGGGTGAACCTCTTTTGTTGGGGGGATTTATTCTTTGAGGGCAGGGACTACTTCCTGGAAGAGAATGACATGTGCCATGGTCAATCCCTACAGGACTTCCGCGCCCTTGTTCCGTCCTTCTTTCGTGCTCGCCAAGCCGCTGAAGTCTGTGACCGGGAAAACACCCAGATGATAGCGGCCGCCGCGCAGGTTGTCCCTGATCTCTTCACCTGACTCAACGCCTCTTGACTCAGATGAGTCCATGTGAGCGGTCAAAATGACTTTCCCCAAGCGGACATGGAAAAAGCAGTGAGTCCCCCTGGCAGTTCTCCCAGGTCCCGCCATAGACTACAAATAATGTTGACCGTACCTCATGTGGAAGAACTACTGTGTCTGGACAAAATCTGCTGCGCACCTGTTGGTAGGTGGTTGATCTCAATATTTATGAAGTTTCATCCATCCCAATTTGCGGCAGGATGTTGTGCATCCAAGGCTTGGACTGTCACCAATTCTAACCTTCAACCGCCATATGTCAACCACCGATTTGATTTTGCTCGCAGCCTTGTGTACCATATTGAATCGCCCGTTCAGACACATGCATGCAGGCAAATATATATATATATATATATATATATGTATACTCGCACACACGCATACACAAACACAAGCTCACACACACGCACATGGACATATATATATATATAAAACCAGATGGGATTCCGCCAGTTCTGGTTGTTCTACCCCCCTCTGGAATACTCAGGTATTTGTTCCAAAAACAAGGACGTTGATGAAAAATAAGGCATGTATATTTCACTGTCCAGCTTCCAAACAAGATGCTCTAAAAATGCACTCCGTTTCTCGGGCTTGCATTGTAGCATCAGTACTGAATGCACTCCAGGATGTGCTAGCACGTGCCTTATGCACATCCTGGATTGCCTTATGTGCAGATCTGAAAAAGTTCCGAAAGAGCTGTCAAAATCTGCAATCCAGCACATTCTGGACTGCCCAGGTTTGGATTTGAAGAATCGAAAAAGGCAGACAAGGACAAAGAGTCAAATTGTGGATGTGCACCGCCTGCATTTTGTCATGGGGGAAACATTTCCTTTCAAGACTTTACAATTTTTTACAGTACTTGAGGGCAGGCCGGATGGACGATTGCCGAACAAAATCTAGGGAATCTTCAATGCAGGTGGGAAAACCTTAAAGAGTCTAGAAGAAACTATCAAGCTTTTTGGGGGCCAGGATTGAGGATGCCAGAAAACGATTTATGCCCAATCTTGAATATTCAGCCTTCGATCCATGGCAACATGATCTGAGTGAATGATGAAAACACCGTGTTTTGTAGCCATTTATGCCAATAATAAGATCAATGATTGAAAACACGATTCCGTTAATGTTCAAATGGGATTAAACATTGCACGCGTAATAAAGACAACTGGGGGGCCCAAAAAAAAAAAATGCACCTGGATTAAAGACAAGCACCCGCCACCCGCGGAAAAAGAAAAGGAGAGGAGAGATAGCCAAGCCAACACCTGGTCCTTGGATATTTGGTACTTGGTTTTTTAAATCCAAAACTGTCAGCTTTACTAAACCCATGTTTTCTTTCATGTCTCTTGTTTAAAACCTGCCCACAATCAAACCCACAAAGGGGGTAGTACTTCAACCCCCAACTTGACATTATTTCAGGGGTCTAGGGGCCCCCAAAATAAAGTCTTGTTGCCTGGCCCCCTGAAAAATGCAACCTGCCCAGTGCAATTGCCTCTTAGCTAGTCAAGTAGTTAGGCAGCCTAGGTGAGGCTGGCAGTGCTTCATGCTGTGTTGTTAGATTTGGGCCTGCTCCTCAAATCCAAAATTGTCAGCTTCACCAAACCCATGTTTTCTTACATGTCTCTTGTTTAAACTTGCAAACAATCAAACCCACAAAGGGAGTAGTACTTCAGCCCCCAACTTGGCATTATTTCAGGGGCCCCCGAAATAAAGTCTTGTTGCCTGGCCCCCCCAAGAAAAACAAAAGGAAGCTCCAGCAATACTAAATCAAATGGAAACTCAAGTCTATTGATACTAAATCAATTGGAAACTCAGTTCCAAATCTCAAAAGGGAAGCTCCAGCAATACTAAATCAAATGGAAACTCAAGTCTACCAATACTAAATGAAATGGAAACTCAAGTCTACCAATACTAAATCAAATGGAAACTCAGTTCCAAATCTCAAAAGGAAGCTCCAGCAATACTAAATCAAATGGAAACCCAGTTCCAAATCTCAAAAGGAAGCTCCAGCAATACTAAATCAAATGGAAACTCAAGTCTACCAATACCAAATCAAATGGAAACTCACTTCACCTGGATCTCAAGATACTATTCCAGGTACCCCCATCGTTGAGGGGGGGGGGGGGTCCCCCCTTTACTAATCCCATTTGGACATTAGATAAGGATGAGATTGAACTTGATTCCAGTTGATGTGGCCATGTCAATAGCTGTGTTCTCCTATTGAAATGCACAAGGAACTGCAACCTATTAAAGTTGAACTTGGCTTGAAATCGAAATCATTTTAAACTGGATATCCGTCCTATGTTTGAATGTCAAAAGTTGTTATTGACAATAGTTGAATCGTATTCGACAAGTAAGACACAGCTAAGATAGCTGCCTTGCAAATGTGTTTTAATTACACTTGGTTAAAAAGTCTATGGAGTTATGCACCCAACATTGAACTAACATGAAAATGCAACTGCGCCAGGACAGGAAGCGCTTTAATATTTGATTTGGATGTCAGTTGCAAGTAGGATTGGGTTCCTTTCCCCCAAGTTGATGATTTGCTGAGTTTCCTTGTCAAAAAGACAACAACAATACAACCAAATAAAGGGGCTGTTACAGGCAAGATGTAGCTGTCAACGCATACTTCGCGTACTACTCTTGTGCTGAAAAGTTGTGCTTTTTGAGCTGGTTCCAAAGTGACTTCAAATGCACTTCGCGCACGCCAATGCGACTTTCAAGCTGGTCTCCTTTTGAACGTTGAGCTTAACTTTTACTTCAGAGTCCCCCCAGTCTGCCCACAAACCTGAGTATTTCAAGGGAGCGGTAGCATATATATATATATACATGCGCATACGCGCAAATATGTATATATATATATATGTATATATATCTGTATATATATATAATACACATACATATCATACATACATATGTATATGTACATGTATATGTATATATATACGGTATGCACCCAAAGGCTCTAAATGGCAACGTCCACAAAATGTCCAACACCAAAAACAAGCGATCCCCAAGTATGGCACCATCATGGTGAGCTCGGCTTGCCCCCCAAACCTTTCTCGCCATAAAATATTTGTTGCTGTTGACTCCTCTGCAAGAAGTCTAGCTTTTTGTGGGTTTAGTGAAAAACCAACCCAACAGCAGCCAAGAAATGGGCAACCCATGCTTAAGCCAAGAAGCTCATCGTGCCTGCAGGCATCTCCATGCCGAACTTGCTCACAGGGACCACCATGAACCTGGCTGGGGCAACATGTTTTGCTCCACTTTTGAGTCAGCCAGAGTTGGATGAAAAAAGCCGACGAGGGCTGTAAAAGTTGGAAAAGGAAAGCTGGGTCCCAAACAAGCACCCATGGTGTGTTGCCAAAACGCCACTTCATTTGCTCAGGGTCCAATCAACGCATTCTGGCCAAGGCCCCAGTCCGATCGATGAGGACAATGTGTAGAAATTGGTGCAAGCGAGCGGAACACGTTTGTTGGAACCGGTTTGTTGGTCCCCTGGTCCGTTTGAGATCCCGAAGTGGGGACGCATCTGTAAGGTCCTTTCTTTGCGTTTCAGGGTCCCCCAGCATGACGAGTGTCACGTTGTGCGATCGATGAAAAAAGCAGGTCAGCCTTTTCCCCTCAAGCCAGAGTTCAATACCCTCAAGCGAACCCCCCCCCAAAAGAAAACGAGGCATCACCGTATGGTGGCATCTCCCGTTGAGCCCCCGGGTCCCAGTGGCTTCGGCTTGTGGAAACAGACTCAAGGTAACCTGAGGACCTGAGCTCCGATCGAGTGCATTTGTGGACCAAGTAGGACCCAACTCCTCTGGTTGAAGGTCAGACCGGATCGATACACTCCAGGGAAGTTTGAATAGTGGACAGATATAAGAAACATATCAGGCGGGCCTTACTATGACAAAACAGCGGGCTCGGTTGGTTTCCTTCGCCGCGAAACCAAATTGGTTCCCCCCCCCCCAGATCCTAGAATGGCACAGTGATGCGAAGGCATTCCCAGTCAATAGATCTATCACCCACAAAAGTATGGCATTGCAATACACATGGCTGTGGTTCAAAAATATGTACCCAAAATGGAACCCTGGTAAATGGAAACAAGGACTCAAACCTGCGGTCCACACCCTGATAATTTAATTTTGACCCATACCCACAGGGTCCCCGAAGAAAGACACCCACATATTGCCCTCTTTTTTGGGCGACCCACGTCAATCGCGATAGGTTTCTGGTGGCTTTCTTCATGGCCATGGGTAAAAATCCAAATCGTACCCCCAGTGAACATCCCAATCCCCACTAAAATAGGTTCTAAAATGGGTGGTGAATTCACCTACAATTGGCTTTGACCCACAGCCGCATCTCCCAACCCCGGAGCTCGCAGCATCCGCCTCCGGAAGCCGGCAGGCAGCACCGTGGAGATGTGCGCGCGGTAGGCATCCTCGCAAGACGGGGGGATTGCTGCTTTGAAAGGGAAATCAAAAGGAAACCACCGTCCACGCAATCAGGGCAGACACCAGGAAGTCAAGTCCGGCGTTGGTATTTCAGGGCAAAATGGGTTCGGCACAACTTAACATATGTTTATATGTATATATATATAATGTGTATGTATATATATATAAATATACATATATTGCTCCTGGCTCCTTAGCTCTCTCAATATCCATGGCAGCTTCTTGCTGTACATTCCCCATTCCCCTTAGGACCTCTCGGACTCTTCTCTCGGATCCGGTCATTCTTGTCGGTTCCCTCTCAGCAGTAGGTTGCTTCCTTTCCTCTCTCAACCACAAAGGCAGGTCCTCTGGGTTTCAATGGCTTTCTGGAAAGGATTTCTTTGCCGCCAGTCGAACCCGGGGTTGCAGAGCTGGGCCGAAAGGTTCATGGCCATGTTTTCGCAGAAGTGCGACAGATTGCCCCGCACCCGTAGGCCACAAGAGGTCAAAACTCGCAGCTTTGGTTGGAAGACCATGGGACCAGAGACATGTTTGGACACTACCTCCTGCCACAAACTCAATGGACATTTGGCAACCAAATCGTGATGTTGGTGCGCAAATGCGATCTGTGTATGTGCATGTGCATATGTGTATGTATATTGCACCCACGTATGTGTATATATATATATGCACATTCAGAAGCAGAAAACCCTGTGTGTGTGTGTGCGTCCTTTTGAGGGTGCCCTTTTCGGGTTTGTGCTCAAGGCAAATGAAGTGGGTGTCTGAATCACCAGAAAGCCTGTTCTTTACCAGGGGTGACGATTTTCCCAAGGGACGCTTAGTTGAGTGGGGTCAGACCTCCCGCTCAGAAATTGTCTTAATTTGTGTGCTTGTTTTGTCTCAAAATCAGAAACCCTTCCAAGCGTTTCCCTTGGGTTTCCCCCCTTAGTATATCTCTTTGGCTACCCGTCCCCATGGCGTGTCTTAACATAACGGCACCAAATGGATTTGGTTCCCGCAGTAACCCAAAAAAGGCCATGGGCGTGTCTTTTTGCAGGGTACCTCCAAATTGGTGGTCTTCCTTCTGGCTTCCCTTTAAAACCTTTAATTAAAAAAAACAATAAGCTCGGGCGATATCCCCAACAGCACCACACCCTCCCAGAATCCTCGCGGAACGCCCCGGGAGCATCCTTACCGCCGGTGTTGCTGAGGATGCCGCCTTGTAAAGCAAAGCTACGAGTGACAGCGCAAGCTCGCGCTGATCGGGGCGCAATCGAGGCCCGATCGGGGCCCGACGGTGCACTCGGGGCCCGATCGGGGCCCGACGGTGCAATCGGGGCCCGATCACGGCCCGACGGTGCAATCGGGCCCCGATCGTCCCGTGGTGCAACCCCAGCCACCCATATTATAGCTCAACGCCGGTTTTCCTTAGTATGCGGATTGCAACTGTATCTATAGCAAAACTAGGCGATGCCAGCTTGGTACAATTGACGGGGCCCGACGGTGCAATCGGGGCCCGATCGGGGCCCGACGGTGCAATCGGGCCCCGATCGTCCCGTGGTGCAACCCCAGCCACCCATATTATAGCTCAACGCCGGTTTTCCTTAGTATGCGGGTTGCAACTGTATCTATACAAAAACTAGGCGATGCCAGCTTGGTACAGTTGACGGGGCCCGACTGAGTCGGGCCCCGATCTGGGCGCGATGGCGCAATCGGGGCCGATCGGGCCCAAGCGGTGCGGCCCGGACAGTGCAATCGGTCAACCTCGCAAACCGTTCTCACGCAACTTTCGTGGAGCTCAGCGTGAATCTTTGCTGGAACCTTTCCTCAGGGCTGCCCCATAGCTTTTGCAGAATTTGGTGGAAACCTTCTGACCTCATAGCCCTCGCAGCCTCGTGGAATTTTTTGGAACCCAAAGCCCACCAAGCAGCAATGCCAAGCATTTACTCTGCTGCACCGTGAGTTCCGCAGCGACGTGATCTGATTTGCCACAAAGCCAACATCTGCCTGAGCAAGTGAGCAAGTCACAAAACAGTGAAAGTGTGCTAAAAACCATTGATTTCGGTTTTGCTTAGTGTTCCACCCATGAGCAAAGCGATCTTGATTCGATGGCTTTTCAGACGACGGGCGCACAACACACCCTTGGTGGAGCATTGTGGAGCCTGGTGGAACCCGTGTGGAATCCTTGCAGAGCTTTGGGACCCTGTGAAATATCAGGGCCCTCAGCCCTCGCAGAATCTTGTGGAACCCTGAAACCCTCATACAACCTTACCTCAAACCACCTCGGACCACCCTGCAGCCCTTGCAGAACCTGGTGAAGCCCTGGCAGAATTCCCTGTGGAAAAATGCTTTCGGGCCAATCGTCCTCTAGTCAACAGCTGAAAGCTTTGGCGTCTCAGCCCAGATAAGCTCCGGGGTGGTTCGGGGCGACCCTGAGCTAAGGCACCAGGGTTCCACCAGGGTTTCACCAGGTTCTGCAAGGGCGGTCTGGGGTGGTTTGAGGTGAGGTTCCACCAGGGCTGCAGGGTGGTCCGGGGTGGTTTGAGGTAAGGTTCCACGAGGTTCCACCAGGGTTCCTCTATTTCTTCGAGGGCCGGCTGGGGTGGTCTGGTTCCACAAGGGTTCCGCCAGATTTTCACCAGTGCTCATCCAGCCGCGGAGACACCTTTTTACATCGCTGCGGCGAGCGTGTCTGCGCGTGGCGATGCTCAGTGTGTATGGTCACATGAGAGCTCCATCTCATCATCCGACTTTCCTCTCGAACTGCGCCGCGCGATTTCTCACGAAAGTGGTCTGCGCAAGCTGCATTGTTCCAGGCTGCTGCGCGCAAGTTGCTCTCTGCAAGCTGCTGCGCGCAAGTGCTCTGTGCAAGTTGCTCTGCGCAAGTGCTCTGAGCAAGTTGCTCTGCGCAAGTGCTCTGCGCCAGTTGCTCCGCGCAAGCGCTTTGCGCATGTGCTCTGCGCAAGTTGGTCTGTGCAAGTTGCTCTGCGCCAGTTGCTCCGTGCAAGTGCTGCGCATGTTGCTCTGTGCAAGTTGCTCTGCGCAAGTGCTCTGAGCAAGTTGCTCTGCGCAAGGGCTCTGCTCTCCGTGCAAGCGCTTTGCGCATGTGCTCTGTGCAAGTTGGTCTGTGCAAGTTGCTCTGCGCAAGTTGCTCTGCGCAAGTCTCTGCGCAAGTTGCTCTGCGCAAGTGACTCTGCGCAAGTTGCTCTGCGCAAGTGCTGCCGGAGCTGCGGGGGTGTGCTCCGCGTACTACGTTTGTACTTAAAAGTTGCGATTTTCCAGCCGGAGCTGCGGGGGTGTGCTCCGCGTACTACGTTTGTACTTAAAAGTTGCGATTTTCCAGCCTGAGCTGCGGGAGCACGCTCCGCATACTACGTCTGTGCTTAAAAATTGCGATTTTCCAGCCGGAGCTGCAGGAGAACGCTCCACGTACTACGATTTTCAAGCCAGCCGGAGCTCCGGGGGCGTGCTCCGCGTACTACGTTTTGTACTTAAAAGTTGCGATTTTCCAGCCTGAGCTGCGGGAGCACGCTCCGCACACTACGTCTGTACTTAAAAGTTACGATTTTCCGGAGCTGCAGGAGCACGCTCCGCGTACTACGTTTGTACTTAAAAGCTCCGATTTTCAAGCTGGAGCTGCCGCGGACCAGGGGGGAATCGAACCCGCGACCGCGGGATTGCGAAAGCAGGCGCGCAAACCACGAGACAACTTCCAAAGGCCGTTTCGCGAGCAAGAAAATTGCACGGCGCCACAGCGAGAGCGCTTCGACACGCACAATCTCCGCAGAGGGTTCGCCGAGACTAAGACAAATTCGCACGGCGCCACAGCGAGAGCGCTTCGACGCGCACGATCTCCGCAGAGGGTCGCGCGCGGCTTGCAGAAATCGTAAAAAGTCCTCAGTTTTTGAACCTCGACCACGCGAATCTCCGCAGAGGGTCGCGCGCGCATGTTAAAAGTCGTAAGAAGTCCTCAGTTTTTGAACCTCGACCACGCGAATCTCCGCAGAGGGTCGCGCGCGGCTTGCAGAAATCGTAAAAAGTCCCCAGTTTTTGAACCTCGACCACGCGAATCTCCGCAGAGGGTCGCGCGCGGCTTGCAGAAATCGTAAAAAGCCCCCAGTCCTCGAGTCTTTTGCAGACCTCGTTTTTGAACCTCGACCACTCAAATCTCCGCAGAGGGTCGCGCGCGCACCGCAGAAATCGTAAAAAGTGCTCAGTTTTTGAACCTCGACCACGCGAATCTCCGCAGAGGGTCGCAATCCCGAGCGATGATCAAACTCCCGCCCCGGCGCCTTAGAAACCTAAACTAACTTACATAGCTGCTTACGTCGAAGCTCTACGCAAGCTCTACCTAACCTTGGCTCTGTGCCACCTGGCTCTGTGTCACTTGGCTCTGTGCCGCTTGGCTCTATGTAACTTGGCTGTATGTAACTTAGCTCTATGTAACTTTGCTCTATGTAACTTGGCTCTATGTAACTTGGCTCTATGTAACTTGGCTCTATGTAACTTGGCTCTATGTAACTTGGCTCTATGTAACTTGGCTCTGTAACTTGGCTCTAAACTTGGCTCTATGTAACTTGGCTCTATGTAACTTGGCTCTATGTAACTTGGCTCTATGTAACTTGGCTCTATGTAACTTGGCTCTATGTAACTTGGCTCTATGTAACTTGGCTCTATGTAACTTGGCTCTATGTAACTTGGCTCTATGTAACTTGGCTCTATGTAACTTGGCTCTATGTAACTTGGCTCTATGTAACTTGGCTCTATGTAACTTGGCTCTATGTAACTTGGCTCTGTGCAACTTGGCTCTGTGCAACTTGGCTCTGCGCAACTTGTCCAAGGGCTCCGCACGGAAGAACCCTTCGCGATGCTTTCGGGAAAAAAGAGAGACGCCCTATATACAAACCGAGCGGGAGAAAGAAAAAAGAAACGAAGCCCCAAGGGCGGAATAGACGAGGCACCACCCGGCAGCAGCCGACCGACTCAGCGTTTTTCTGCACCGTGGCCACGTGGTGGCCCAATCGCCGCTGCAGAGCGTCCACCACGTAGACCTCAGGTCTGCACCCCCCAATTCGGGGGGTTTGGGACCCCGAAATTTTGGTTCCAAATGGGGGCGGGCGTCTCAAATTGAGAGCCAAATGAGTATGTGCCAAACTACGAAATTTGGGCCCAAGAGAAAGTCGGTTTGCCTCGTGGGAACCCCTTTGAAGCTTGAAAGGGGTATAGTGAATAAACAATCCGTCGGCATACCCAACCAAATACATGCTGACTGATTCTTGCTCGCTGTGGCTGAGGTTTATTTTGTCGTTCCTCTAAACGGGCTCTCTGGTGGGTTGCATGTTGGGTGGGAGGGTACTGGCCCAAAATAAGTTTGACCCTGCTCACTTGGGTGGATTCTGAGTACCACCCCTAGCACTGTTCCGTTTTTTGGTGTCCAACTCACTTTGTATTGGATCCTAACCCCTGTCTGGGGGTCAACAAAGAAACGCTCGCTCGCCCAAGAAACGGCCGTTGAAGTCCTTGCAAGGTTCCTTCTTCCCTTTCAGGTTTGTATCTGCTCACCTCCGATCGAGCGGAATGGTCAGCAGAAAAACACAAAAGACAACAGGCAAGTGAGACTGACTCAAATTCAACAGAGAATCCCAAAGTGGAATTGGCTCAAATTCATGGCCGATACTTCAAGGAAGGCCCCACACTTCTAACTTCCCAAGTCTTCGATGAGCACCCTGTGAAGGGCGCAAGTTTGTCCCCCTTTTCGGCCCCCACTTTTTTGGATTTGGTCATGGCCCCTTGGTTGCTGCGATCGGGGTGTCCCCCTTTGTTTTTGACGGATTCCTCGGACTAGTACGGTCCTTCGGATGAATAATGTGAAGCTAACATTGAAAAGACTCCATCTGAGCGAACGAAAACGAAATTCATTTACCCAGAACAAGGATCCCTACGGAACCTATCTTCCCTGGTACAAGACTCAGCCCAAAACGGTAGGCAAAACGAATTCAACTGCGGCGACTATTCACAAACTATCCCGCAAGGCCACATCCAGGCTTTGACTAGAAGCAAGAGAAGGGAGGGCGCGCGCGCTGAACAAACATCATCCAGACCTATGTTGGTCCCTGAAATCAGAGAATTGCCGTAAACTCAAGAGGAACTCCTAAAGAAGTGCTTAAAGGGGAGTCCCATCTGAGAGGAAACAGCCATGACTGGGCCATGATGCATATTCCCCTCGCAAGCTGCAACCTGCTGCATGTTTCGAGATTTCTCCTCCTCTAACCCAGTGTATGTTCATATCGGTGTGTCTTGTATGAGGGTGTGAGGGTGAGCTTTCTCGCATCTTACGGGTGTGTTTGTGTTGCATTTGAGGATGGCCGTGTTAGGGTGGCTCTGAAGGGCAGCCAAATAGGAATCATCCATTTGTTGGGTCCCCTGCTGTAGGAAGCACAATGTGTGTGTGTGTGTGTGCGTCAAAATAGGAACACCCACCAAATGGTGCCGTTCCTTTTGGTCTCCCTTTAAACCAAGGTGAAAAATGGCACCCGCAAAAAATGCACACACACACACACACACACACCAAAAAAAAGAGAGGCTATTCTGGCTAATCAAGAGCACCAACCGTTCTTCCCAAGCTCCTGAAACACTTCGCACAAAGCTGGCTGCAGGGGGCCTTTCGAAGATCTGCAAAAGGGCAAAGCAATGTTCATACGATGCCGTTGTCCATTTCCACACGAGCTGCGGCAAAACCCTTTTTGGTTTCAGAGGTTTGTACAGCCTTGGTAGAAACGTCCCCTAAAATGGACTTCTGTGAGCAGTGTTGTGGATGAAAGGGTACACCAGAAGTTGGAGCCAGGTTGACGGAAACGGACCATTATCCAGCATTCCCTGGAAAAACGGGGCTCACGAAAAGGCTCACAGTTGTGTGAAACTTAGCACAACCCGCTCCGTGTTTGTTTCGACATCGCAAGGGGAATTGTGCCATCTACATTCACTCTGGTGTAAGCCCTTCATCTTAGTGTAGAGCTGGCATATGGGTGTGTCTTCTTTGAACCGCTTTGAGGGCTATTTTAAAGAGAGGCCAAAGAACCAAGTGGCTTCTGCAAGTCCTACAGCATTGCAAGGCAAGCGATGCTTCTTGAAAAATATACGATCTTCAAGCTGTACAGACTGGGCTCCCCCGTGAGAACGAAATAAGCTCGTGGACTCAGCGCGGTTCGCGCTTGTGCCAGCTCCTCCGATTTTTGGCCACGTGGGCACGCGGTTTCTGAAGTCCAGGAAATCTTCCAGCAGATGCCAACGTGGCTTTCCACTGGTGTGCCCAGCTGCAAAGCACTGGCGTGGACAGCACGCCTTGAACTGCCAGGATGCAGTGCTTGAAGAACACATCCGCTTGAGGCATACGTAAAGAACCTTGTCACGGTATCCCGGGAAGATACATCCGAAGAGTCTTGTCATGAAAGAGTCTTGTCAAGGTGCCGAGGCTTAACCAAAGAGTCCTGTCGAAATATAACAAAAGAGTCTTGTCGACGAGGTCCCAAACAAGTCGTGACAACTGGTTTTCAGTCGTCTATACATCCCCCCTCATAAGGGAGAGGGGGTGGGGGGTCCCCAATTCCAGTTTCGAGTATTCCCCAAGGGAAACTGGAACCAATGGAATTCTTTCACCCCCTCCAGTTCCATTTTCAATTTGGGGGTGTCTTGACACCCCGCCCCCCCTTCCGCAACCATCGGCGTCGCTTTCCGAGAGGCCCTGTACTCAGCGATGGGCTCCTGGCGGTCGAGAGCTTTGACGCAAACGGAGCTTTTGCGACGGGGCGAGCCTCGAAGGCTACCGAGGGCTGGATCTGCAAAATATCCGCAAAATCCAAATCTCCAAAACCTGACATAAGGAATCCCTTGTGAAAGAACCTTCATGAGCTCGTTGTACACCCAAGCTCGCCCTGGGCTCCCCCAGGGGGAAGGGAAGCCAAAACGAGGTTGTTTCAGGAATATAATATATATATATATATATTAACGTGTCAATACTGAGGAATGCAGAATACGAAGGCATGGAGGCATGGACGCCATAGTGGTTCAGCATGCTTGAGGTGGGTGACGCAAACCTGGTACTCGACCGCTGGAATATCTCTAGGATGGTTTCCACTACACCCAAACCGAATCAGGGGTTAATGGGACATACAGCCACTAAAACTCATTGTATAAAGGATATGGTGTTTTGTTGCAAGAGTGGTTGGGGGAAACCCTCTTCGAATATCCCTTGCTCCTAGATACGGCAATGCGGCAAATGCCGGAAGGTCTCCGTCTCCATCCCCCGGTTGGTTCATCGTATATTCCCGTTACGCGGGAGATATATACATGTATTTATAGATATGTAAGGGGTATCAAGGTCTGTCTTACTTTGTGGGTAATCTTAGAGGGGTTGGTTTAAAAGGAAACCAAGGGCAAAACCACAATTTCTAAAGATCCCCAATTTTGAGAAGCACCCACATAAGGGTTAAGCAGCCCAGGGTCATTTGCCTATGATTCTCTTGACCTTAGGGAATGCGGGAATGTGGTAGAATCAACCTGAATTGAGGCAGGCTTTCGATTTGTTCCCTAATTGTAATACTCTTGGGAATCAACCGCACCTTTGATGTGGCTGTGATCCCTGATTCTTGCTTATGATGAGTATTCAATGCAGGAGAGTCACTCTTTGCCAAACACTGCATCCAGCTGCCAAGCCCGAAGGTGCACCACTTTCAGCCTCGACTTGTGACTTGTGGTGATTTGGATTGGTTTGAAGGATCAAGGGCAGCTCCCCACTTGGCTTCGTTCAGAGCTTCAAATCCGTGCAATTCAAACCACCAATTGAGGGGTTCCCTGATAGCTTGGCCAGACCCCCTACAAAACTAAAAGGGCAAAGCGGGTACCTAAGTCTGGCAATGGTTGTCCGGGGATGCTGAGTCTCAATGATTTACTCTGTGACTTCACCCCGAGTGACTTGGATCATCTGCACCGTTACACCCAAAGCTGAATTTGAATAGAAGTGCCACACCTTCTTTATCTCCCATGTCAACAACGAGGGGGATGCCTTTTGTCGCCTTATCACTTGCACCGACCAAGGTGTTTGCGAACCTGGGGGCCGCAAACGGCGCACACGTCAAAACGCCACGCCTCGTTGATGTCAAGCCTTGGATATCGACAAAAACTGGGGCCCTCACGAGAGCTTCAACAGGACTCCCTATGTTTCCCGCATGAGTGGTTGCAAATTCCCCCCTGTTGGGCCAATTTAAAGTGGGCTTCCTTTAAGGGGCTTGATGTTTAAAGGGGAATTTTGGGGAACCCTGCTGTGGACTTGACCCCTTTCGTCTATTGGGCGGGGGGGGCTTTCGTACTTGCGTTCACAATCACAGGACCTCGCTGCCTGAGAGCGGTTGACGCGGTGTGGAGCCCCCTCTGACATCAGGACTTCGGATCTCTTTGGACCGATAGCGCAGAAATACGGATGGGGCTACATAGGGAATGTATTGGTCCAGCCATGTTGCGAAATCCCAACTCGCAATAGGCCATGCTGATCCCGCAGTGAAGTAGAGTTTGACTGGTGGCTGGGGAGGAGCGCATTGACGCTAAGATGCATCACCCCTATTCACAAGCCAGGAGTTGATTGATCCGCAACATTGGTTGGCTGGGCTGAGTGTTACGCTTCCCAAGTCCAAGTAAAAAAGCCACCTAAAGACTTCAGTTGCTGCCCCCTGCTTTTTTCACGCCAGGCTGCTCGATGGAATTCTGGCCGAAATAGATGTCCGCTTCGTAGTATCCCTGGCGGTCATCCTCGCAGCCCGTGCCAGGCGTTGACTCATATCACCACCTTTCAGTTCTACCTCACAATGTGTCCTTTGACTCATTGACATGGACATCAACATCTGTCCTTTGAATCCAAGCCCTGAGTAGCCCTAGTGACCTTAAGCTTGGCAAACGCATTGAGACCTTTTGCCGGGGCGATATCAGGGTGGCACTGAAGCAACCTGCTGGCTTCCCTTAGGGCACGCTGTGTCCTTACACTCCTGGCAGCTCCTTGGCTCCCTGAAAGCTCCGTCAGGGCCCTCCAACTAAGGGGCTGGCTGAAACATATGGGTGCCTCGTTTTTATTGAGGCCACCCATTTGTGAGGAAAACCAAAACAACAACCCAGGTCTCACAAACAAACGGCCTCCCACAGACACACCCATGTCTAAACCAGCCTCTGTTTGGTAGGACAACCCACCAAGTCTCAAGTGGATGGGTCCTGGTCCCGGTCCACGCTGCCGAACCCGCAGACCCGGCACCGCGCGCTGGGCAGCAGATGCGTCGCGTCCGGCAGCCGCCACCTACGGAAACCCCAGAGCACATGGGAAAAAAATGGCTCCTAAAGAACCCAGGTAAGGAGTGGGGATGAGCGAAAATTGGTGGTTGAAACAAAGCAACCTGGGCCTTGAGACATAGGAATATCAGGATAAACAGTTGTCCCCGCTAGTTGAAATTAGGGCTCTTTCTTCCCCCATGTTACCACATGGACTGAGGTGCCGGGGCTAGCGTGTGGCTGGAGCCCTTGTGCAGAGAACCACCCGCCCCCCCCCCCCAAAAGGTGGGATACACAGCCACTATGTAGCCATTGTATGAAGGGTATATACCTGCTTTCTTTCGCCGTCGGAGTAGTTGGGAGGTAGTGGAAACCATGCCAGACCGTATGATGGACACAGTAGGGTCTATTGAACCCATGGACTTTTGGCGCGTTGTGAAGGTTTTTACCGGCTCTACTATAATTCCCTCAAATGAGTCACAGTCAAAAGCTGTCTTGAAAGAGGTCGACCCAAATCCATGTGGGGCGTTGCCAGTTTATGGCCCCTTTTTGGACCCTGGCGCCGCCTTAAAGAGGCATACCACAAAGGGCCTTTTTTTTGAAAACAACCCTCCCACGTAAAGAATCAAAGGGGCATCTTGCCACCATTTCTGGTTGCTATCTGACCATCCACCGCCCGCCAATTCTTGTTTCTGGGGTTCAAACCACCAATAGGAGAATAGGGGTTGATACAACCACCATTACTTACCTAAGGATTGTCATCATCTGAATTGGGTCAACCATTCGGGTTGAACACCAGGGTCCCGGGTAGCAGATCCTTCCGAGGCACAGGTCCGTGTTCTTGTCCGGGCACTGCAGCACCAACTGAGTGCTGTACTCCACGCAAGGGTCCACCAGCAGCTCAGGCACGCACTGCTCGCCTATCGGCCCCAACAAGACCTCCCCCCCTCCTCCCTCCTCAATTCCCCCCGCCCCCCTCTTGTTTGGTGGGTGCTCGCTCAACTACCCTCTTTGGGTCCACTTGAAGTCAAGAGGAAAGGGTTGTCGTACACCCAAGAAAGCCAACGGCTATGTTTGTGGGCCTCGGGATGCTTGAGGGAAACAACCGAAGGAAAACGGGCAAGGGAGTGCCGAGTTGGAACAGGCTGGGTCCATCATGATGGATAATGTTCATGTTCATTCAGGACCCAAACTTAGAGAACCCCCCAACACCCTGCCCCTCACGTCAAACAAGACAGCAAATTACGGTCTCATTGGATCCACATCCAAGGTGAAGCGACGAAGAGTCTCATGAATTCCCTATTAATGGGCCCGGGACCCCCGATGTCACCCCAAATGGTTCTTTTTCCATGGAACGAGAAGTGCACCCCGCTTCTCGTGGCGAAGAAGCGATCCGCCTTCCACCAAAACCCTGTCTCCCCAAAACAATCGCCGAAAGCTTACCTGCCAGAACTCAACTTGTTGCTCCCGCCTGGCTGCAGGGTGTCGCACCCTTGCAGCGCCAGGAGAGGGCAAAGGTTCCCGCAGGGCTGCGGCAAGATGGTGCTCGAGGTGATGGTCGTGCTGAAGCCTTGAGAAGGTGGCAAGCGAAACCAATCCGCATCCAGGAGAAGGTTGAAAAGACCAACCAGCCAAAGCAAACATGGTGTTTCTGTGCTTCGAAAAAAACGGCTTGGTGGAGTGTTTAGCGGGCGTGTTGCTGTTTTGAATAGAGGAGTTCAACAAATGGTTGATGGAGTTTGGAAAGGAAGGTTTTTTCCAGGAGATGTCTGGATCCACACCGATTCCGTGGAAGCCAAATGAGGCTCGCCTCACCCCCCTACCACGGGTTACACGTGATTTCCTGGTACCCAAGGGGGAAGCCATGGCAAATGTGTAGCAAAGTCCCCCCTCAATGCTTGGTTGACGTTGGAAGGGGAGCAAAAACTTGAACTTTAGCAGTTAAGTGGGGATCTCTTACTAAACCACGACAAGCAAAAATGTAAAATGTTTCCCAACAACAACCATGAATGGATCTTAATATTATACACACTAGGGGATGGACGCGGTGGCCACGTTCTTCAGGGTGGGCTGGAGTGAGGGCCTGCAAAGTCGTCTCGTGTCCAAGGTGCCCAGAAAAAATATTGGCCGCAAACAAGGTGCTCCTGAGTCAGCTGTTGGGAAGCGCACACGTTTGGGCATGCGCCCCCCCCCCAAAAAAAAAAAAGAATCTGGGCCACGAGCAATCTGGAGAAGTTCTCGTCCCAAAAACTTGACTCCTTTTGGCCCGTGGCATGGCTTTGGACTTTTTTTGCAACGGTAGCTCGGAATAGATGGATCATGGCTCCCTGAAAAGAACCGCGTTGCCACCAAAAACCGCGTTGCATCCCAAGCCCCAGGGGTTCTGGGACGGGTCTGTGGCTGACAAAAATGAGAACTGCAGTGCTGGGGTTCAGGGCGGCTACTAAATGGCTACCAAATGGTTGCCTCCTAAAATAGGGTGATCCCTCCATTCTTGTTATTTTCTTGCAGAAATCCTCGTCAGCCCCCACCCACCCATTTCCGTCAAAAGGCAACCCCTGGCTCGGCAAATCCAGTTCAAGCCCCACCCCCTTTGAGTGTGTTCGGCCGGGAGGGCTGCACAAAAATTGGTCAAGCCCTGGAAACCCCCCTTGACAGGGAAACCAGAAGCGTTCACAGCTTGGTGGTTCAATCGAGTCTAAACAGATCGCCCAATGACGAACCTCCAATCGAACTGAGCACCCCGCTGGTAGTGGTGGTAGTCGAGAAGGTTGATGTAAGCGAGGTCGAGGTGATCGAAGTTAGGGTGGTGGTAATAGTTCCTGATTTGAGCTCCGCGTGGGTTCCCCCGTGGTTTACTTGCATGTGCTTGGGAAGCGAACCGACGGTTTGAGGCCTGCTGGGAAATGCTTATTTTGTCAGGTTGTACTGTGGATGGGCTAAATCCTGCACCAGTTGGCAGGTGGTTTATCCCAGTACTCACAAGGTTTTAAAGTGGGCAGGGGAAGTTGACACTGAGGGCACCCGCAAGCCATGCTACATGTGTTTTGTTTTCTGTTGGCGTGGGATCCATAAACCCATAGGACGAATTGAGGGGTGCACCAGCGAAAGTGCTCCGGATCCCCTCCAAAGTCGTTGCTCTCCCGATCTAACAATTGCAAGTAATGAAACAAGAACACCTACTCATCTACCCTCATTTGACATCTTTCTTTGCTGAGTGCGGTCGGTTGCTTGCAATATGCAGGGCATGCAACGTGTCGACCCTGGGTTCTGAGTAAGTAAAGTTGGTATGTCCTCGAGGGGATGGGACGTTGATTTTGCATGTTTTTTGGTTTCTGTTCTTTGACAACCCTAGAAAGGGCAACATTCCTCAAAGAAGCCACACCCTACAAGGGACACCCATAGGTGGCATTGTCAAATGGTGGTTTCCCTTTACTCTAGTGGAAAAAGCCATGATTCAATTGGGCAAAATGTATCTTTTAAGGAGCCCTGTCAAAGCACCCTTGCTTTTGGGGTTGGGATTTTCATGGATCAGAGTACCTCGAACAAGAGTCAGGTTCACGGGCTCAGGGAGGATTCCTTGTAATGGAACCATGGCGGACAGAAGGAGTTTTGACCAGCCACAGACTCAAAGACCCTACCAGAGGGGTGGCGGTGCAGAGGTTTGGCCGCCCATGGAGCACGCTTGCAATCGCGTGAACACCGTGGAGATCAGTGGGGGAGGTCGAAACCGTCTTTGGGCAGAGGTTGTTCCTTCGGGGGAGGCGGTGGAGGTGTTTGGCCATCTTCCTGCCGGCCATGGTGATCGCAGAGTCTGTCAACAAGGTTTTGGCGCAATGGGCATGGAAACAAATGAAGCAGGATGGTGCATCCTTGCACTCAATACCCCGGTCAGAAGGGTTGCAGGCCCAGCTTCCCTGAGCACGTCGATGCCGTATCCACAGGTGGTGTTCGTGAAGAAACTATCCTTTTCCGGGTTGGTGTTGCAGGCTCAGATGCCACCAGCGTGGCCTCGTCCAAGCACTGTTGCAAGCCTCGTCCAAGCTGAGCATGAGGTTGAAAAAATGCAGAGCTATCATAGCCCGGGATGCAAATGGTGCCTTCTTGCCTGAAGATCATGTTCTTGAAGCAGGCCATTTTGTCATTCTCGGAAAAAAATGAAGCGACTCGGATCCCTCCATGGCTGCGAAATGAAGGTGCTGCGCCCAGTGAAGATGAGATCCAGGCCAAATGTCTATGCGGAATGGCTCAGGGATAGACCGGTGCCAACATTTTGTAAAGAGAGAGAGCCGAGTGACAAGCGCATTCGGTTGACGCGTGGGACACTGCAGGAGACCTTGTAGTGTCCATGCAAGGAATGCAAATGTGACGGAGCTGCCTTCCCAGTACATTAGGTGGTGAGCTATTCATGTGGCTTGCAGTGGTGTAGGATGTGTAGGGTTTGTTGGGCATCGAAGGGCGCATCTGAGCGATTCGGATATAATATATATATATATATATATATATATATTCGCCTCGGCCCCAAAGGGGCCAAGGGCGCTCAGATCTCTTCTCCAAAGAGAATCTTCGCTTTTCCCCTCCCCCAACCCCCTCCCCGACCAAAATTTTGCCGGGCCGCCCCCCCCAACCCATGTCGGCTGGACCCAAAATCCTGTCCGGCGGGCCTTGAAATTTTCGGGGTTCGTCGGCGTCCAGCTCCATGGGTCCATTTTTGTCGAAAATGTGCTGACAATTGCGAAAATCACTAAAAAAATGCTTTTTTGTCCTGAAAAGCATGACCTCCTGGTGGCCAGGCCTGCCTGACGTGTCTGAGACTAGGCTCAGGCCCAGCCCAACCAGCAACCCGCCTGCTGGCCAGGCCTGTCAGCCCAGCCCACCCAGCCTCAGGCCCAAGCTTGTCTGAAACAGGCCTACCCCAAGTCATCCAGCAAGCCCAGCCCAGCGCCCAGCCCAGGCCCCGGCGCATCTCTAGGCCGGCCCCAAGGTCAGGTTTGTCTAACGTCTGAGACTGGCCTCAGGCCAACGACCAGTCTCACGTGTCTGAAACTGGTCTCAAGCTATGCCAGCCACCAAGCCCGTCTGACGTGCCCCAGCCCCTCAGTCCGGCTGCCCAAGCAACTCAGCCCAGGCTGGCCAGGCCTTGACCTCTCCTGCTCGCGTCTGGCCCAAAGTATGTCAGCCTGAGACTAGCCTCAGGCCCAGTCCTTCAGCCCGCCTGCTGGCGTGTCTTACGTGTCTGCGACTGGCCTCAGGCCCAGCCCAGCCAACTCGCCACCCAGCCTCAGGCCCAAGTGTGTATGAAACAGGCCTTGCCCATCCAGCAACCCGCCCAAGCACAGCTCAGCCCAGCCCGCCCAGCCCAAGTTCCAGGCACAACCAGCAGCCTGGTCCGGCTGCCCGGCAGCCAGCAACCCGCCCATGACTTCGCAGCCTCGTGGCTGAGACTAGCTTCAGGCCCAGCCCAAAGCCTGGGCCCCAGCGCATCTCAGGGCATGCCAGCCACTACCGGCCCCCAGCCGACCAGCAGGCTCAGCCCAGTGTGCCAAGGTCAGGTTTGTCCAACGTGTCTGAGAGTGGCCAACGACCAGTCTCACGTGTCTGAGACTGGTCTCAAGCTATGCCAGCTACTCAGCAGCCCAGGCTGACCAGGCCCCTTCGGCGCAGTCTGAGACTGGTCTCAAGGTACGCCAGCCTGAGACTAGCCTCAGGCCCAGTTTCTCAGCCCGCTTGCTGGCGTGTCCTCAGGCCCAGCCTAGCCAGCAACTCGCTACCCAGCCTCAGCCCATCCAGCGACCCTCCCAAGCACAGCTCAGCGCCAGCCGAAGTTCCAGGCGCAACCAACACCATAATCCAGCTGCCCAGCACCACCCATGGCTTCGCAGCCTCGTGGCTGAGACTAGCTTCAGGCCCAGCCCAACCAGCAACCCGCCTAAGCCAACCCCACCCAAGCCCACCTGGTTTGAGACTCGCAGGCCTCAGCCTATCTAGCGCCGATGCCGAGACTGGGCCTCACCAGCCTGTCTGCTGGCCAGGCCTGTCTGACGTGTCTGAGACTAGGCTCCGCCCAGCCTCAGGCCCAAGCTTGCCTGAAACAGGCCTAGCCCAACCCTGCCCAGCCCAGGCCCCGCGCATCTCAGAGCATGCTAGGCCGGCCCCCAGCTCCCCTGGCTGAGACTAGCTTCAGGCCCAGCCCAACCAGGGCATGTTAGCCACTGGCCGGCCCCCAGCTCCCAGCCCACCAGCAGGCTCAGCCCAGCGTGCCAAAGGTCAGGTTTGTCTAACGTGTCTAAGACTGGCCTCAGGCCAACGACCAGTCGACTGGTCTCAAGCTACGCCAGCTACTTTGCCTGTCTGACGTGCCCCAACCCCTCAGTCCAAGCAGCTCAGCCCAGGCTCGTGCCCTAACGTGTCTGAGACTGGCCTCAGGCCGCGCAGTCTGAGACTGGTCTCAAAGTATGCCAGCCTGAGACCAGCCTCAGGCCCAGTCCCTCAGCCCGCCTGCCTCAGGCCCAAGTGTGTATGCGCCCAGCCCAAGTTCCAGGCCTTGATTTCCTGCTTGTGTCTGGGCAGGCCCAGCAGCTTTGGCGCAGTCTGAGACTGGTCTCAAAGTATGCCAGCCTGAGACTAGCCTCAGGCCCAGTCCCTCAGCCCGCCGGCTGGCGTGTCTTACGTGTCTGCCAGCAACTCGCCACCCAGCCTCAGGCCCAAGTGTGTATGAAACAGGCCTTGCAACCCGCCCAAGCACAGCTCAGCCCAGCCCGCCCAGCCCAAGTTCCAGGCGCAACCAGCAGCGTAGTCCGGCTGCCCGGCAGCCAGCAACCCACCCATGGCTTCGCAGCCTTGTGGCTGAGACTGGCTTCAGGCCCAGCCCAACCAGCAACCCACCTCAGCCCAGCCTGCCCAGCCCAGGCCCCGGCGCATCTCGTAGCCAGCAACTGAGACTAGCTTCAGGCCCAACTAGCGTCTCCAGCCCAGCCCAGTCCGCCTGCTGGCCAGTCCTATCTGACGTGTCTAAAACTGGCCTCAGGCCCAGCCCAGCCATAGCCCAGCCCCCTCAGTGCGGCTGCCCAGCCCGCCGTAAACTAGCTTCAGGCCCACTCAACCAACAACCCACACAAGCAAGGACCAGCCAAGCTGCCCGAGACTGTCCGAGCAGGACGGCTTCCGAACATCGAACTAGCGCGGGCGAACTGGTGCGGTCACAAGCTTTCAGTAGGATTCGGACCTTCCCAACACTGGATTTCGGTGTTCCTGACGCTTCCCTCAAACTAGGCTGGGCCGAGGGGGGCAACGCGAAGCGTTTACAATTAGTCATGGTCCCCTGAAAAGGTTGCGTCGCTTTCTTGTCCGGGCACTGCTTTTTTCCCGCCAGTTGCGCCAACATGGCCGAGCTGGACTGGAAGCACAGACAAAAGGAGACAAAAGGAGTTTTGACCCTGGCGCGCAATGACGACACCATGGTACACAGAGTCTCCATTGTTCCCGACGTGCTTTTATGTAGCAGTGCCTAAAAGACTTCCGGAACCCCTTGTTGGAAGGGGGTCAAGGGTCAAAGGAAACCTACCGTGCTGTCTCACTGTTTTGAGTGGATTGGCCAGAAAGGCAAAGACGTTCTGCTTGCCACAAACTGATCTTTCCAAATGGTGAGTAAAGTCAACGTACTGGAGAAGCAAGTAAGCATGCTGGTTGAACTCCCGGGATGGTGTTCAGCATGCTGTTGCTTCCAGTCACCACAGAAAGCTCTCTTGAACAAGGGAAACAGACAGGTCCAATGCCCGCTTTTTGGATACACATCTTCTCCTGGCCCACATCTGGGGTACTCCAAAACTTGGATTTCCTAATGGCCAGGGTATCCTTTTGGTTTCCCTGTAAACATCAACCAAAAACGGTTGTTTGCCACCATTTCAAGAAACATACATAGGCGTGTGTCTTTTATTCAGGGAAACCCCTTTTGGTTGGTCGTAAGGAGAAACCAAAAAGACCACCGAAGCCATTTGCGGGGTCCCTGATTTTAACACACTCATATCTAATTCGCCCACCCTCAATCTAAAATCGCTTTGGAGACCTCATCTTCAGGCCCTTTTCGCTTTCGAAACGGCGCCGTTTCGTTTCGCGCCCGTCAGCTCGCTCGCTCTCGCTCGGCCGGGTCTCGGGTCGTTTGGGTGGTGGAGCTGGTCGTGGAAGTGGCCGTTTCCGTGATGGTGGTGCGCGTCGTCGAGGTCCGCCTTGAGCAAGAGGCCGACCCATCCAACTGACTCTGGACAAAGTCCAGTTCGCACCACTTGGGACGGATGAAATCCTACTAATAATGAGGGCCAGCCCAAAACGTGGTTTTCCTTTTGGCCACAAAGAATCCTACCTATAACTGTGGAGCTTTTTTGAGGTCGTTATTGCAGAAAGTGGCATCCTGTGACTGCGAAAGGGATTCATTTGGATTCCCACTCACACATCGTGGGGATTCCCTAAAGCCACATTTTATGGAATTGTCTGAATTCTCTGCTCATGCCACGGCATCTCTGCTCATGCCATGGCATCAGCTAGGCAACCACCTGAGTCGATTGCCAAAAAGCAGCTTGTTGTTTGCTACTAAAATTGTCGTCCCAAAAAATCCAACTCAGAGACTAAAACCAGCAGGCATCCACATCTCCAATGAGACTCGCCGAAAGTGGGAAAAGTGGGGAATTCCCTTACCCTATTTCCCACAATCAGGGTGTGGCTCAAAATTTAAGAGATGGGGTTACGCAGGTTCCGGTCTTGTCTCCATACTAACCGCGGTGCCATGTTGGGTACCTTTTTTTGAGCCACAGCCATCAGAAGTCCGTGACTCTACGTCTTACCCTCTGGTCCACCGAAGCCGAGTCATCGTTCAGGCGGCGATGTGGAGGTCACCGTGCGGGTCTGCGAGGAGGAAGTGCTGGTCGTTTGGGTCACCGTCGTGTTGGTCACCTCGGGGAAAGTCCAAAGTCGTGTTGGGCCGTGACTCCAATGGCTGTGGTTTTGCCAAAACCGTTTGGGATCCCATTTTGGTAGGTGAATTCACCACCCACTTTAGAACCTATTTTAGTGGGGATTGGGATGTTCACTGACTTTTTTTGGCTAGCCCCGGCTTTTTGACTAGCCCCAGTTGTTGCTCGCCCACTTGGACCTATATTGGCTCTGGTGGCAGTTGGGACATGCTCGCTCCTGGTTTCATTGCGGTTGGCTTTCTGCTGGCTGCGATCTTAAGGACGGGCCTTGGGGTGGTGGAAGTTGGTTGGGCTTTCGGTTGGGCTTGGCAAGGGCTGACATCCAGGCTGCTGTTGGGGGGGGGTTAGGCTTGACTTTGGGTGGGTTTGGGTTGGCTTGCTGATTTGTGCTAGGTGTGCAGCTGCTTTCGGAGCGGCTTTAGGGTGTCATTAAGCGAGTTTTGGCCTGATTTGGGATTGGTTTTGGAGCGTTGCCCCAAACCCCCAAAACACGTCAACTCGCGTGACCACATCCCGAAACAATCCGAAAGCCTAACACCCGACAGAATGAAACCAGCCCCAACCAGCCAGCCAACCAACCAACCGGGGTTAACCCCAAGCGGGACTCGTCAAAAGAAAACGCAGCTTCCGGAAAAGCAAAAACTATCAACAAAAAGGTGTCAAGCTTGCCAACTTGACACGAGAGCAAAGGAAAGGGTCCCTCGAAGATCCCCATTCTGGGGTTGATGACCGTGCCAACGGTTGATCCCCTACAAAACATGCAACCACCACCTATGGAAAACAAGCAGGGTACGGTTCAAGGGGCATGCTAACGCAACTTCTGTGCCACCCATGGCGGAGGACACCAAAGTGTGCCCTCGTAGAAAAGTGGGATGGCAACCTGAACCCAACGATCTTCCCCAACCCTGGCCCTTTTTCGGGCCGCGGCTACCCCGAAATCCGCCCACAAAAAAAGTTCGGAGAGCCAAGAAGCACTTGTGGTGGTGCCGGTGGAACTGCTAGTCGTCCACGTAGTCCCCAAATAGACGCTGGTGGACGTACTGCTGGTGGTCGAAGTTACGGTCACGGTTCCTCGGACAGGGGTTCTGGTTCTCCCAAAGAGGAATGCTCCTTTTTTCCGCGGGCTACACCTGCTATGAATCAATGGCTTGATGAATCCTGGGGTCCTTGTCTTGTGAAAACGGAACCGAGCCGCCTGTATGGGGGTCCCACATTGCGGTATCTGCTAAAATGCAAGACGCTGTGGCTGGCAAGAAAACTGTAGTCAAATACTTTAGTTGCATTTGGTAGACAGTGTTCGGCAAAATGTGTTTAAACAACGGGAAGTCTTTCTTGGCTTGGATGGGTCGCCTGTCAAACACTGGAACTACACGCTTGCGCTGTGCTTTCTGGTTGCCAACTCAAGTCCCCACAAAACTGTCCAACCCCCTTCCCCCCCAAAAAAATAATGAAGTGACAAGAACAAAAGGAAGAGCCTGTCACCATGTCGGTCCACCCCATTTCCACAACTATGTTTTGGGTTGACTTTTCAGGGCACCCCTTCAAACATTCAGACTCAGATCACCCCCCCACCCCCCTCCTCCCACCCCCTATTTTCCAACACCAAAAAGTGGGCAACAGGATTTGCACCCACGGGGTGTCTCTCGGGCGGGCGCTGCTGGAGACGGTGAGGGTGGAGGAGGTGATGGTCCCTGTGGTGCTGGAGGAGACCGTCGAGGAAGAGGAGGTCACACCTGTGAAACTGCAAAAAGGAACCCATGGAAGCCCAAAAAAAACCGAAGGAAACATCTATTTCCTGCAAATTAATAGAAAGAAAAAGGAGACTTAAGATCCCCCTTATAGGTAATCTGCAAAATAAGAGAAGGAAATTAAGGGGAGCCCCCACAAGGACTGTCCGCTTGTTGGGTTCCGTTTCTCACAATCAAAGCAGTTGCCTGGGCTTCGATGGCGTGTGATGTTTCGGAGGCCCAGCGAATTAAGCCTAAAAGGAGTGCGAGGCCATATGGAAATCAGCTTTTTTGGAGTCAAAATTTCTATTTTGACGAGTCATACCAATTTGGTCGCAATCTAATCACGAACATTCCCACCTTACGTAAGTTGAGGCTATTTGTTTTTAGCCTCAAAACGGCAAGCCAAAAGGTGAGTCTCCTCCTGCCATTGTTATTTAGTCCAAAGTGGGCTTCCTCACATGTCCCAAAAGAAGAATGCAAACACATGGGCTTGTCACATCATCCCACCAAGGGAGACTCGCTTAAAATGACAACCCGAAAGCTGATGTTCAAATCACAGGATATCGGTGCCCCTGAAACAGGCGAATTGGGTTTCACGGTGTGTTTCCTTGTCAAAGCCAACCAGAAGGCCCTGCGCCTTGACATTCCTTGACCACCATATTGGGTTATCATTTCAGGGGTGGCATAGCCCCGAACTCTGTGAGCGGACCAAATGGAGAAGCCATCCGCATCCTTTTGAAGCTGCTCTCCACGAGACAGACTGGAAAACCGAGGGAGCAACCCAGTTTAGAGGGAATCCGGAAACATATTGAGAAAAAAAAGGACACGCCGCTACTCCTCCGCATCGAGTTCCACCGGGTTCGACTGGGTGTTTGCTTGATCCGCTTTCGCTGGCTCTCGACGGCCGACTGCCGGAGCGCTGGTTTCCGAGGTGGTCGTTGAACTGCCAGTGGTCGTGGAACTCCTGCGGCGGTCGCTGAGCTCGCCTTTGCGCGGAACCAGCAAAACTGACCCGTTCTTAGAGGGATCTCCCTTTGGGGGGGGCTTTCATTTTGGATGCGTTGATTTGCAGTGGAGGTGGATCCCATTTTGAATCTGAACCCCTTCAAAAAGGAGGCAAGTAAATATCAAGAAGGGACCCTTTTTTGGCAAGCCCCCAGGGAAGTACCATCTTGAACAGGGCTCCTTATAGTTCCAACCAAAAGCATGATATGTGAGTTGTGGTCAAATTTATGCATCCCTTGACACTCGTGCAAGCATGGGAACCGAAAAAAGAGTGCAACAGGAGTTCCCTCTGTTTCAGGTTCCCTTTGCACGCAGCAAAGGTGGGTGGCTGTCAAAATAATGAACCCCTTTTGGGATCCCAGCAAGGGTCCCTGCGTTTCATAGTTCCCTTGAAACATCACCCCGCAAAAAGAACAGCCGTTAACTTCACCAAAAATGTGTGATGTACAGATCAAGCCGCCTGATTCAGAGCCAGAACGCAAGGAGAGCCAGTGCACCCAAGTGGCGATTAGAGACCCTTAAGGACCACAAAGGCCCATAACCCTCTCTGAATCTGCTTTGGATTGGACGGCAAAGAGAAACCAAGCAACACCAGGACAAAGACATGTGTATTCAATATCTCTTGAAACAGCAAACAAACCAGTAGCTGAACTGTTTGATCGTCGGACAACTACATCCATGACGATGTTTATGTCGAATTATTCATCCATACATCTCAATGCCATCTGACTGTTGAGGGATTCCACGCGACGTGCAACGAAATGTGGGATTGTCTCCGTATAAGGGATCCAGCACCAAGTTTCTAGTCAAGATTGCAGACGTTCTGGGCCCCTCTCTGCGCCGATGCTTTTTGGGCGCCCTCGTGTAGGTTGTTTTTTTTTTTTTGTAATCCGCAAAGAGCACGAGGCCCCCCTTTTCAGGTCTCTTTTGAAAGCGCCCCCACTGATCCGGTTTGGAGTGTTGCACCAAAACATCCGCCCCAAAAAAGTGATCTCTTTGCGGGACAATGAAGGAAAGCCCAAGCTGACCCACAATCAAAACCAGGCGCCAAAGGGGTTCCCCACATGATTCGATTCCTTAGCTTCCTGAAGTTTAGGACTAGGATCTTGCAGCTCGTTTTCTGGTGTCGCTTTTGGGGGAAACGCGTCCAAACAGCAACTAGCCGGGTCCCGGCTCGGTCTCCTGGTGTAAGTCGTAGAGCTGCGGGTGGTGGTGTGGCTGGTGCTGCTGCTACTTAAGCTGGTGGTACTCGTAAGGCTCGTCACCGTCAGGGAGGCCTCTGCGCAGCGGCGTCGCGTTCTGCTCGCTCACTACCCCTGGTTGGGGCTTGGTTTTGCTGGGGACGCCAAAGGAAACCGAAATCAGGTGGATCCAAAGCCCACCTTGGACGCACAAATGGTCCGAGTTCCAACTTCAATTCTAATTTCAGGCGATGCGCTGGGTGGGTTTTCTTTGTTCTGGGGTGCGCACGGAGGCCCCTGTAGCATTTTGCTTGGAAACAGGACCTCGGATCAACTCATTCCAAGCCGCCTCGCAAGGGGAGCCAGTTGTGGTGACTAGTGGCCACTAAGAATCCGTTCCCATAGCTCTCTTTGCTACTCTGAAACAATATTGGATCACGCCAACGAGAGAATCTATATATGCCCCTGGCTTCGGTACATGCCCCAAATATAAAATATAGAAAGAGGAAGAAAGAGGGAGAAAGAGAGAGAGAGAGAGAGAGAGAAAAGAGAGACATATCGAACTCAAAACTTATCTGCACGTATACTGCTGATTTACCCCATGAGCAACGGACAAAATTAGTTGCTTCTCTGAAAGGACATGAGGGGAAACTGGCCGGTCCCGTGTTTCTGTTACGGGTGCGTTGGCCGTTCCCTCCATCTCCTCCCGAAACCAACTGGCCATCGGTTTCCCTGGCTTCCCCCATCTGTTTTGAAATATTGCTTTGGGGGGCCTCCATTGACCAAAGTCCATCATACTGGAGGGACCAATGAAACGAACTCCATTTTAGGGTCCTTCGGCCTTGACCTCCAAAGGAATACATTTCCCGCCGACAGCCATGGAAGTAGCCAGGAGTGTTTTGGAAGACTACCTCCCGGGACCAATCCGTTCTTTTCCAAAAATCTTGTCCGGCTTGTCTGGGAGGAGAAATGGCGACAGGTTTCAGAGAAGGCTGGCTCCTGACAAGTGGATGGTTCTCTACAGGAAGCAGTTGATTATTGCTCGGGAAGCAACCGATTTTCATGTTCAATGATGTAAGGATCCAACACACAGCTTTTCGAAAGGGAAGGGGATTAGAACAGGGAGGTTCCAACAACAGCTAAGCAGCGCCCTTCTGCCCCATAGACGCTTGCTTCCATGGTTTCACGCAGCCCGCGCTGATTCCCGCGGCCTTTTCCATCAAGGTTCCCAAAAAAATCATCTGAGTGAGTAATACAATTCACAAACCAAAAACAACGGAATCCCGAGAAAGGAGCCTTCATCAGAGAGTAGCACATCCCCGTACCCAGCTTGTGTAGCTTTTACTACACCCCCCGTGAAGCCATAAAACACCTTTTGATTGGGAAACAACCACTGCTGATCTGGGCCAGAAAGCTGAGTAGTTAAACAGGTAATGCATACACATATGTCGAAATTTGGGGAGCCCCCAAAATGATTGGTTTTCAACTTGGTTTCCCAACACGACCCAAAACCGGCATCCGCAAAAAGACATATATATAGATACACAGTATACACAGGTACATTTATTCAGGCATAGTGCGGCGTGTACCAAAAACTTCCGCCAGGCGGCTGTGGCAGTGGTAGACCTCAGCGGAAAGGGGCCCAGGCGCCTAACCCGAGGCCCCCTCGCCCCAGGTCGCAGGTTTGCTTAGCCCGGCCGAATGCTTTGGGAGGTGTGCCAACAGCTGGTAGTCCCCTTCAAAAGTTGCAAGGTCCACTCAAACTGCCACTTGCGGAGGTTCCAAAAAAAGAGACATGGAGGAAACCCTCTGAACTTGATGCAACCTGAGTCGACTCTACAAAATTGATGAGCAGGTTGCCAGCCCGGGGTGTCGTGTTTGAGGCTCGGCACACTTTTGAGGCTCGTGTAGAGGGAAACGCAAAGTTGAAACTCACCAGTTTGGGGGTCCGAATCCCTGTTCGACACACACCCACTTGGTGCCACACGTTGTCACGGTACTTGTCGTGGTAAAGGTCAGAGAAGTTCCGGTGGAACCTGCTGCCGGGCCATGTGACGCCGTCACGAAAGTGCAAAGAACCATCTGGGAGAATGCTCAGATTTGTGTGAGTCTTATTTGGGGTCCGAAATGAACACATCATTTAGGTGGGGGTCTATGTCCACCTTCCTCTTTTCCACCGGGATGCCCTAATGAACTGCGATCTCTCATCTTGCGCCTCATGGCCACCGGCAGTTCAAGCGCGAGATCATGGGCCCCAGAGCCCATCTGACCGTCTGTCCGAGTGTCCAACTGGGGCTTCCCGGAAGGCTAGCCCGAGGAACGCCCAGCACAGCCCAAAAGTGCACCCCACTTGGTGGCCATCCTTTCGGGAAGCCGACCTCTTCCTTCGTCTCGGCCAGAAAAAATGTGCGGGACGCCGGCAAAAGACGCTCCTTTTCAACGCCCAGACAGGCAAGGGTTCATCCACACAAAAAGGGAAAACGCATACTGGTACAGCTAAAGCACAAGAGTCACAATCAAGAAATGCCCGTCTTCCTAACACCCGCAGTAAAAGAATCAAAAGGGCCGGCCTTCCGTCTCCATTTAGGGAAGCCGGACTGTCGCTAGTTCCCACCTTGCACCCATTTTGAACACAAGCGCTGTGCTGACTGTGGCGCTGGTCGAGGTTTGCGATGTCGATGAGGTACTGGATGATGTAGTACTGGTGGACGAGATGGTGGTTGTGCTACCTGCCACCATGCACGGCAAATAAGACGCCAAGAAACGTGGCCAACCAGTCCAACAAACGGAAATTGTATTTACAGGTCTACCCTCAGGCAAACCGCAAAGAAGATTGATTGATACGTTTGAATCAATCCTTTCTTCCCGCATCTATGCACCCCAAAACCACCCCTTCAAATCACCCTTCTTTAAAGCCCAAATGGAACCTATTCCCTGGATTGAAAATTCCAACCAGGCTGCTCCTGAAGGAACCCGTTGGTTCAGTCACTCCATGATTCTCGGTCCCAGCGCTTCACGCATTCTCTTACATCGGCCATGTGCCTTTCTGAAGAAAAGGATCCCTAGAAAGAATGGGGCACCTGATGGGAACAGACTAATTGAGCTCTGGTTGATTAATGGGGGGGGGGCCACGCAAGAACGACTTTAGGGAAGGGGGCGGAACACCCCCCTATGGTGTCTATGGCACAAGGTAAAACCCCGTAATCTGCCAACGGATTCTGGCCCTCAGATCTTGAGTCTGCGGCTAGATGAGGTGGTAGTGCTCGAGACGGTCGTGGTTGTGTCGCCTCCGTCTTGGGACTCAAGTTTCCCATCACCAACCCTTGATGTTTTTTGGACCTTGAGCTTCCGAGCAAGAGCAGTAACGTGAAAGGGATCCCTGGTGTGCATGTTAAAAATATCCAGAACTCGACGTGCTGGAAAATTCTCAAAACCCAGGTCCCTTCAACGACTAAGCGGCACCAATGGGGTGTATAAGGAGTATGAAACGTATTTGTGTGGCTGTGTTGCACTTACCGAAGCCAACCAGGGCAGCCACGGGAAGGCTTCATCGAATGGTCCTTTTCTAGTGCTCCACACTGCTCACTCAATGGCTGCCATGGGCTCAATGGGCTCAATGGGCTCGAATGCCCTGCTTTGGCTTCAGTGGCTCCCCTTGCGAGTTGGCTCCGAATGCTGAGGTCGGCACAGGGCGAAGGTAACTGGGCAACAGCAAGGCTGAGGATGCACAAGGTGTGAAGGACCAAGGGTTGGGCCAACCCTATCTTGATTTAAACTTTGTGCAAAATCCCGTAAATGGAGGGGGCCATGGTAGAAGCAGAATGCAACAAAGACTTGGAGTCTCCAACTTCCTCACTTCTCGCGATTGGTCTGAAACAGTGACAAAGTTCCTGATGTTTCCCGCCGAAAATTGTCTAAACCCAAAAAGTGGCGTGGAAATCCGGTGCTTGGAAGTGAGCCTGGGCAAGCCCTCGGGCCCTGATGCCGTTACGTGCCTCTCTGGGGATAATTACTTGACAGCCCCCCATGTGGCCATACTTTTGACACGGGAAATGTAAGGCTCGTCCCCATCCCTGCCAAATGAACCTTAGACTGGCACGAACCTCATGTGGTCATGTGTAACAGAGCGGCGCCCGGTTCGCCCGTTGACTCTTGGTTCTAACATGCTTATTCAGGCATACGTAAGTGCTACTTCCCCTGTCAAGCCAGCTAGGAACCCACTACAATTGCCCATATTCAGTCCGGAGGTTCAACGTCCAAGGGGCTGTTCCATCAATCGTACTCTGGGAACCCTCCAAATGCGCCACCCTCCACCCCAAATTGGGAAGGGCTACGGAGGTGTGTCTTTTGAGGGGGGGTATGGTGAAAGGGATGTACAGAAAGTGTTCTATGAAGGACTCTACAGACGATTTAGAATCAGTTTGGTTGCCCACTTGTAAGAACAGTTCGGATTGGTTCCAGGGCCTCATTCATTTTCTGAGAACGACCAACTATTGGAACCAATTTGAGCGTTTCTCAACATGAGGGAGCCCTCTAGCTGGTTCTGTGTTGTTTCCCCCATAATCAACCCCTATGCCAAAAGAGGGTCAAAAGACCAACTGGCTCATCCCTGAACACCTCCCAAACAGCTCTTTTTTCCGGCCAGTTACGCCAAATCTCCCCTCCCAGACTCCTGGCTGGGCAAATCTGCGCGGTCCATGGGAGCCGGGCCCTGGCCGTGCTGAAGACGTTCTCCGGACCTCAAGGAGATCTCCCCCGAAAACCAATCAGGGTCCCTCAAAGAGACATGTGTATGTGTGCCACCTTTCCCCCGGAAAAAAGCTGGTGGCTTTTGGATGTAGTGTATCTCAAAATTAAGGACCCCTCCTGGTGGCTGGTTTCCTCTTGGTTTCTTGCCTTGTCGATCCGTCAAAAACAAGGATTCCCGGCTTTGAGGCGCACACAGACACCGGCACTCCGCACCGGGGCTCCACGCACCGTAGGAAGCTCCGCTCCTCAATGGCGCTCCAGCTGTTGATGTCCAGCACATCCACATCGGTCGCCTCACCGGAAATGAGTGCTGCAGGCTGCAGACGTTGTCATAAAGAAATGTCTACGATTTCTATTTCTTCAAACGTCACACCTGTCCCACTCAAGTTCTGTGCTTCGAAAGCCAGTAAGAGTTGGATCCCCAGGTAAAGGACCTACATCATGGTGAGCACTTTGTACCCCCCAGATCGGTGAGTAATAAAGGTAGCATCATCTACATCAGGACACCTTGTATTCTAGGGGGCCTAAGGGTGTCGCTGGGAAAGGCGCTAAGAAAAATGCTGACCTGACTTTGAGAATTCATCACATGTAGGGAATGGTTGGTGGAGATTCAACAGCCAATTATTCCCTAAACCAGCTGCGCTGTGTGTCTCCGAGAGCGAGGGCAACCTATTCTGTTGCACCAGAAGTTCCTCCTCAGCATCCCCCGCGTCACCTGGACGCAGGCCAGCTCAGACATCTGGACCCAAAACATCCCCGACATCCCTGGCCTTTCGGCGGGCTCCTGATGCCACGTTGCCCAACCTTCAAGAAACATTATAAATACCGTGAAAACCTGGCTAACTTCACCAGCATCCCCAGCATTCCTGCAGCACCAGCTTTTCAGCATCGCCGGCATCACGCCAACCCTGGAAAAATGGCCCCCTGAGAGTAGGTTTTGGTGTGGGGTGGACATAGCGCGATCAGGCGAGCGGGGTTTCCGCAAAGCGGGGTCTGTGCAAAACATTTCAAATACCGTGATATTCTGTCATTTTCCCGGGTTTTTGTGGGGCTGAGGGGGGATACCGGGGACGCGGTCTTCGTCTGATTGGCTGTGGGCTGCGCACCGCACACACGCAAGCGCGCGCACGCACGCACGCATGCACGCTCGCATGCACGCTCGCGCGTACACGCACACACGCACGCCTGGGGTGGGGTGGGGTGGGGTGAGTGGAAGGGAGCAACCCCTGCAGCCAACCAGCCAACCAGCGCAGCTGGTGATGGCGAAGCCCTAGGATTAAGACATCATCCAGGAAGAAGAAAGTGCACCCTACTGTGGAAAGCAAAAGCAGGGGAACATGTTCGGAAGCCCGTCCGAGGTGCACCCAAACCACGGTTGAGCGCAAAAAAAGACGGAAACCAATCCGTTTGGTTTCCCAAGCACCAACGGATACGCCCCTGATTCATGTTTCAAGAGGACATGGAAAAACTGTTGTGGAAAATTGGGATCCATGTCCTCTCCAAAATCTACCAGGAATTTCGTCAGATGCTATCCAACCATACCTATCGCCAAATAGGTCCCCAACACTCGGGGGCTGTTTCGACATATCCGTTTTCGCGGAAGGCTCGTTGTTCATTCTATATATATATATATATACATACATACATATATATATATATATGCCCGTTATGAAGAGGACTGAAAGGAATTGGTATGAACAAGGGTTTGTGATGCCGCGCCACACAATTGGACATCCCCCCTCATCCAACCTCTCAGATGTCCCACCAAGTGTGGAAACGGAAAATGGGAAGTCCCTGATTTCGCCACGATGCTCTTCAGGGATCGTCTGATGGGTTCTTCTGTTGGGTATGACTTTGATAGGGAACCTTCTCAACAACAGTGGTTGGTTTACATTAATCGGCAACTGAATGATGTCCACCAAAGGGTGCCGAAGCAAAAAAGACATGCCTATAGGTAGAGCGCAACAGCGTGAGGCGCGCACCCGAGAGGCATGAAGAAGTGCAAAGACCTGAGCTGTCAGCCTGCCTGGCTGATTTTTATCTGGATCAATGGGGGTCGACGTGGGCTACGTTCTCCCACATGGATCTGTCTTCTTTTAGGGCACACCTTTTTGGGGTTGGTTTACCGGGAAACCTATAGCTAAAGGAAACACGTGGTGTTTAAATTGGTACAAAGGTGGCATCCTTTCAATGACCCTGTTAAACCACTGGTTCAAACATCCACGTTTGAAGCCTGCCCGTTGTGTACCCGAACTCTGATGCAAAGCTTCCGCTGGTCCTTCGGTTCTGGGCTCCCTAGCCGGGCGTCCCCAATTTTTCTGTTCATGAAGAAAAGCTCAGGGCATGAAGATCCCCGAAAACGCCCGAACAGAACACTGTCCAGCCTCAACCCGGACCTTTGGCAGAGCTGACACAGATCACACATGGAGAGCTGACGAAATGGCAAGACATATGTTAAGGGGCAATATCGGATTTTTGGCCGACCGCTTCGATACCATGAGGTTCTTCTCCTACCGAGTCTTGTGACGTGGTCTTCCAACCACTAGTTGCGACACCCTGGGCTGTTCCCACTGGAGGGTTGGCTCACTATAGAGGGAACCAACGGCAAAATATGTAATTCATGACGTTTGTGGTTGATATACTTGTCCCATTGAGGGAATCAACCATACCAGCCGGTGATTTCAATGTCTGCATCAAGAACGGTAAATCCTTCCTGGCGATTCTTCGCAAGGACAACTTGGTGTCGATATTGAAGGCGAACTTGTTGGTTACTTTTGACTTTGTCCGCTTCTTCCTTCGTGTTTGATTCATTTTCAGGTTGGTCCTTGGGGAGAGACACTCCCGACCGACCAAAATCTCTCTTGGGCTGCCACCAGGAGCTTCAGGAAAGCTCCCGAGCCTGAGAGATTTTGCCATCCGGAGATCGGGGGAACCTCTTCCTGGGATCGGGGCAACAATCTTCTGCGGCTTTTTGACAACAGCCCCAAAAGTGGACGGTTCTATAAAGAGTTGGGCGCTTCAAGCCTCGACCATGTTGACAGGTCATTGCGCAAGAGCCGCACCCAATCCCGAATTCGGAAACCTCCCGCATGGGAAACAGGACCGCAAGCAAAGATTCTTGGAAGCTCCCAGGAATGGTTCAATTTGTGTCTCCTGACCACGAGTCTTGCTCTCGGGCTCCCCTATGATTCAATGACTTTCTTCAGGACAAAGAGAACGCCCACACGATAAATACCCGGAACGTTGTGAATCAGGGGCCAACATCCCTAAGCCTATGGAAGAACCAACCAACACCTTGATGTCAGTCCAGCCGCCACACGATCTTCCCTGCTTTGGTTGGGCCCAATGAAACTCCGAATCGCGGACCGCGGTTCAGGTTACACTGTGGGCAACCTTTTTTGTTCTCCGACATTAAGACCTTCCAATGAGGCATTGCGAGCCTTGGAGAATGCTGTTTGAATCTCAAGTGACCTTTGGTGGGCATCAAGTGACTTGTTGGACATCAAGTCTTTCCGACGAAATTACCCTTTTGAGGTCGGCTTAAAGGGAAGCATTTTGGTCCGAATTCCCCGCATACCCACTCCCGTCTTCAAAGGGCTTCCACACTCCATCAACCTACAACCGGTCGGACGCACGTTTCGCAGTCATACCTGAACTATTGGGTTGCCACGGTTGAAGGAAACATACACCAGCATAGACCCTAGAGGGGAATAACAAAAACAACGAGCCTCCTTTTGGTTTCCCTGAAAGCCCAAGGAACCTCTGGCCGTTAAGCCCACATTTGGCCCATGAGCCCCGGGCCACGCATCGCAACATTGAGCCGAACTTCGTCTCAACCTGCGACAGTCAGCCCATTCGGGTGTCTCGTGTTTTGTGTTTTTTTTCTTTTTCAGGAGGGGGTATCTGCTTTTTCGGCGGTCAAGGAAAACCAAGCCAAACCGCCGTGTTGAAGCTAATGTTGTTTCAAGACACATTCATCTGTCTGTCTTAACCATTGGGTCGTTCAAAAAAAATGAGGGGATCCCTGATTCGGCAACAGGATTAATTCAGGATTGGCTTTTGGACAACCCAGCATAATATTACGCGTTCTCGAAATGGCAAAACATGCCTACGCAAACCCTGCATGCGCAGGAGTTTCTTGAACAGCCTACATGGGTCTGCCTACGCAATCCTTCTCGCCGCCAGATTTGCCATAACAAAGAGTTCCCCCCGAATACTGAACGAATACATGGACAAAAACAACTCTGCTCCGTAGTTGAGGGGCCGGGCCAATCTGCCATCAACTGAATGGCAACAATGGCCCCGATGGTGTAACCTCGCCAGCGATTTGTTTTTACTCTTTGCAACTGGAATGACCCAACCTGGCTTCAGGTTCACCAAGTAGCCTTCTGACTGCAAGTCGGGCCCGTCATTTTGACGCACCTATGTGCTCCGTTTGGAAGCCTGCGGAAGGGGCCCACAAGCCCTTCCCCCACAAGGAGATTGGGAGATTCCGATTGGAATCCTCGGCCTTTTTGACTCCTTCCTATTGGAAACCACTGTGCCGGCAACCAGTTTGCCCCACAATTCTCTCCTTGCATCACCGTAGGGAAATATGAGATCAGCTTCACATTCATCCGGGGGATAGTCACAAGGCCTCCCATTTATATGGTCTGGAAAAACCGAAGCTGACAGTGGAAACGCGGAAAAAAATACTTTCATCGCACCCGATGCGTGAAACAGACGGGCCAACCCGCGGGCCGCAAACCGGCTATGGGGGATTGCCCGACCAAAAAAAAATGTTAAAAATGGAGGTGCGCAGACTCTTCCAAACGAAATAAAGTGGCTTTGCAATGGGAGTCTGCGCACTCCCACGTTTGTTGGTGGGAGGGTACCTTCAAAATCCACAAGGCCCAAACCAGCTTTTGCAGCTCTTGGGCAAAGGACCAAAAAGAAAGTAGCATTGCATTATGGCGTTGTAGCCGCTTCAACGGAGGTCGAAGCAGCTCTTGAGAGCCAAGCACAAGCCTTCCAGTTGACCAACTTGACCCGCCATCAAGCTTGTCACAAGCGTCGGTTTGGGAAATTCTCCAGTGAATCAATGCTTTGTTTGGCTCACCGCTGCTCACAAAAAGAATGCGGCTTTCCTGGAAAAAACCTATCTGAAATGAGAAGGGCGTGAATTTGTTGCTGTCACTGAGCTGCGAGACCGCGAGAAAATGACTGATCATGGCCTGATACTACATAGAGCTTCCTGCGGCGTACAAAGCTGAAGTCTGCAAACAAACAGGAAAAGTCCGGCCGTCTTTTGACCGGAATGAATCTCCCAGGGGGGGGGATCATTTCTCACAGACCCCACATAAGCCATTCAACACACATGCTAGTTCCAGAGGACACGTCAACCGCAAAATTTTGGTTGAACTCCTTAGGAAAGAACCCTGGGAAGCAGCCTGAAAATAGGAGTGCAACTTGTTCGCTTCCCCGAAAGTGAAATAGTTGTTTTTTCTTGGGAAGCTTAGAGCCCTTTTAGAGGGCTGCCCCATCACTTGCGACATGCCCATGTTCTCGCTTCCGACCTGCGAATCACTTGCGACCTCCTCCATCACTTGCAACCTAAAATCACTTGCGACCTGCCCACGTTCTCACTCCACGACCAGTAGGGTGATAGGGGTGGGGGGGGGCATGATAAGCAGCTCAACTGCTTCAGCCCAATCTTCTCTTTACCGGGGGGGGGGGGTTGATAAGCACACCCGCTCAACTGCTTCAGCCCAGTGGGGCATGACGATCAACTGCTTCAGCCCAGCCTTTTGTTTAAAACCAGAGGGGAGGGCATGATAAGCACACCCGCTCAACTGCTTCAATTCTCTATAACGTGGGGGGAGGGATGGATGGGGGGGGGGGGGGGATACGTGAGTGTTGCCAAGGTCCGTGGGCGCGTGCGTGTGGGCGCATGGATGCATGTGTGAACACGTGCGTGCGTGGGCACGTGCGTCAGTGGCGAAAGGAAAAGCAGGTCACAAGCGCAACGCAGGTCACAAGCGACAAGAAAAAGGCAGGTCACAAGCGACGCACCGCCCAGTTTAGAGCCATCCCCCCCGTGGCCTAGAAGGACCAAAGACTATTGGATATGCGACCAAAGTATGGGTCACGTTGCCATACGTCCCGCAGGAACCTGTACAATGGTTGTCCTGGTGCAACGTTCCCCCCGCCCCCTCTCTACCCCCCTTCTAACCCCGCCCGATCTAATGTGCCGGTCAGTGATGCTTGTCTAACTTCCCCGTCGAAGGATTGATGACCATCCCGACGGGTTGTCCCGAAAAAAGTACAATTAAAACAACCACAAACTATGTGCTTTCCTTGGTCCCACTCCTTGAACACATCCTGGGGTTGAAAAAGACACTGCGCAAGCGCGCTGTTCACACCACATCCTTTACCGCAATGGTGTTTGCTTCACCCATGTTGACAGTGGTAACCGGTTCCTTGGTCATGAGACTGCAGGTCTTTTTGCTCGAACTGCTTCCCCCTTTTGAGGAGGCAGGTACCGGCCACTAGGCCTATGTACAAGTGGCTTTCTTCAAGCCCGACGAAGCGGCGAAAACTCGCTCAGCGTACGAATAGATTGATGAAGTCCTCGCAATGCGCACGAAAAGCTCGAATCCTTCGTGAGCACAGTCAGGGCCAAAACCTGGTATTAAAGGGCGGATATCCACACCCATTAATGGGTGGGACTGGGACGGTCTGCTACCCTCCAATTGCCCGGATTTTGATTCTGGTTCACATAAGCCAAGCTCCATGGCAGGATACTGCAAAATCACAATATTCGACATGGCCCAAATGTACCCTTTAAACTTTAAACCCTGGCCAACAACCATCTTCTCTTCTGGAACTCAGATGCTCCCCCCCTTACCCACAATCATCGTTTGCTTCGACCACCAATTTTAGTTCATCCCAACCCTGCGGCAAACAACCCGCCTTTAGTTTCCGCTTCCCCGTTAACAAAGTTGGTCAGTCTTTTTCGGCCTCAGGCAGCTTTTCTTGCGGAAGCTGCCAAAAAAAGAACGGGACTGGCGAATAGTTCCCCATGTCCTTTCAGGGTTTCCGCACGTTTTGACCGCGGCTCATTTCAGGGGTTTGACGGCCCTACCAAGGCCGTTTCCAGGTATGGCCTTGGATGTATGCTTATACACTACCAATATGTAGCATAAGCCAGTAAAGCAGCATGTACCTCTTTTGTAAGTTGTATAAAACCTCCATACCTCCAAAACCTTCCATTTGGTTGAGACCCCAGGAGAAAGAAAAAAGAACGGTAGTGATAGATTCCCTTTAAAACGAACAGGGAGAAATTAAATGTGTATATATATATATATATATATTGGAAGTAACCCTTCCCAGTAAAGTCCCTCAGCGTGCCTGAAAGGTCCCTCCCGTCTGCGCGCCTGGTCCATCATCATCTGCTTCACGGTGGCGTGTCGCAGGTGGCAGGTGTACCTCGAGGCTCTGTCTTCTGCGGGGTTTGTTTGTGGGTTCCATCATCCACTTAGAGACCCACTAGACTCGAACCGGCCCATGTGTGTGTGTGTGTGTGTGTTCGCTTGTTTGTGCCATTCCACAATTCGGGCCTTCCCTTCCACAGTGGATATGGGCCATTTTGTCCGCGTGCTGGGCTGGATCCAGGAAAGTGAGCAGTTCTCAAACTGTTTTTGGGACCTGCCGGGAAACCCGATTCAATGCCAAATGTGGATGTCGTACAGTACTCAAATTGGCCCAGATTGTGGCCAGAAAGCGAGTTCGAAAAGGGCTCCGACAATGGGGAGGTGGTCTTTCCGTTTCAGAGGGCGTCCATGTCTCCATTTTTGCGCCACTTTTTTAGTTTGTTCTGTTTGGCTTGGAAATGCGTATGGTTGATTTGCAAGTCTTCCAAAAGTTCCAACCAATCTTTGGGTGCTGTGGAAACTCCAGTCCGTCTTTGGGTGGGAAATGGAAATTCCTGGAGGTGTTGCAAAAACATGGCGTCGACTGATTTGTTTCGGGTGGGACACGATTGCAGAAGTTGGCCCGCTCTTTCTTGCGTGTTCTTGCAAGGGAATAGGGGAATGATGCTCTTTCATTCCTTGCAGCGAATAGTTGGCTCGGTTCTTGCCCTGAGCGTAAGTCACTTCATTAATGGGAAAGAGCGTACCCTTTTTGTGGCTGGTCGAATGGAGAGCCTAGTAGGGAAACCATCAAAAGTTGACGGTCGCTCCCATGACGAACGCCGATCAGCTGACTCAAAGTAGATGTCCAAGAATGGAGAATGTTGAAATCGGTGGCTGCCTTTTGGCCTCCCTTTTGATACGGGTGCGGATTTGTTTTGTTTTTTTTCCCGTTTTTTATTTTTTTGTTTTTTGCGTTTTTCGTCCGGGCCAGTAAAATGTCGTATTTTACAGCATTTTCTCGCGAAAATGACGCATTTTACACTAGCCCGTCAACATCCCCAGCATCGTTTTCAACATCCCCCGCATGTCCAACCAACCTAGCATCACCAACAAATCGTGGGTAACAAAATCCAAAAATTAGCTGGCGGGTTGAATGGGTCAAAAAAATAATGATTCAAACAAGAGGGCAGTTCAATCCCAGTTTTTTGTTTTTTTTAAACGGGGGGGTTGGGGGGGGGCGGCAGCCCCCCCCCATGATGGTCGCAGAAGTGATGATTCGAATAGGGGTGCAATTAAATCTCTGCAAAAGTCTAAAAACTTCGAAGAATTGATGACTAGGGGTGCAATTAAATCTCTGTAGAAAATCTAAAACGTAGCGGGGGGGTGGCTTCCCCTGTGATGTTCGAAGAAATGCATACATACAGACATACATGGATTACGCAGATTACCTAAAATGTCGTATTTTGCAGCAGTTTCTCGCGAAATTGGATGCTCGAAAAAGTGATGATTTAAACAGGAGTGCAATTCAATCTCTGCAAGAAATCTAAAAAGTAACGGGGGGAGGTGGCAACCCCCCCCCATGATGCTTGAAGAAGAGTTGATTCAAATAGGGGTGCAATTACTCTGCAAACAATCTAAACAGTAGCGGGTGGGTTGGGAAGGGGAGTCCCCCCAGTGATGTCCGAAGAAGTGATGATTCAAATAGGGTGGTGGTGATGCTGATGATGCGGGAAGCCAAATCCAAAAACCAATGAAAGGGTGCAAAAGCCAAACGCCAAAAGCCGCCAAAAGCCGCCAAAAGCCGCCAAAAGCCGCCAAAAGCCGCCAAAAGCCGCCAAAAGCCGCCAAAAGCCGCATAAACCAGCGAAAAGCCGCAAAAGCCAAAACGCCACCTGCCAAAGAGGAACTGGGAATGCAGAGGATGCGAAAAGCCAAAAAGCAGCATAAACCAGCAAAAAGCCCAGAAGCCGAGAAGCCGAGAAGCCGAGAAGCCAAGAAGCCGAAAAGCCAAGAAGCCAAAAAGCCAAGAAGCCAAGAAGCCAAGAAGCCAAGAAGCCAAGAAGCCAAGAAGCCAAGAAGCCAAAACGGAAAAAACTCCCAAAAAAAACGGGGGAAAAAACACACACACTAAAATAAATACCCCTCCTTTTGATACCAACCACACTTGGGCTTCCCAAATGGGTTTTGTCTCAAATTAGGGGAAGCTTCAAAATTGTTGTGGCCTTTGATGCGCATCTGGGGTACTCCAAACATAACATTGTCAGACCCCTATGATGGTTATTGGAAGAGCTTCTCAAAGACCATTCGGGGGGTTGGGTGTCCTAGGCTCTCCTTGCACCCGCACAAACCGGGGTCACCAGACTTGCAAGCGCCGGACCAGCAGGTCGTTCCTCACTCGCCGGGAAAGAAGGAAACAACAAACTGGGTGCACGCAAATCTCTTTGCAGGTTTGCACGTGGATTGTTTTGTGGTGAAATAGATAACTCTTCATCTGCGCGTCCCCAAACCTTGGCACATTGCAATCATTCCCAAGCCGGAACTTGGAGAGAGCCCCCAAAGGACCATAGAAAGAGTTTAATTTTATCTGGTGAGCGAGTAGGAAGTAGCGGAAACCCAGTATCACGAAGCACCGTTCTACTCAAAATGTCTGTCACCTGAGTCCGCAAGAAAAGAACAACATCAGAGCCCAAGGAGTTTTCCAACTTGGACTCGGTTCCAAATAAATAAATATATGTATATATATATATATATACATCTATAAACTGTTGTTTCGAGGCTATGCAGGCAAGCCTGCTCAGGCCTGCTCAAAACTTCAGAGGCACTGGTCGAAATGGGGATGTGTCAGAAGGGGACCCAACAAATTGTGCTGTTCCATTTGGTTTACCTTCAAATCACCCCGAAAGGGCGCCCCCCAACCCAGGATTGAGTCACACTTCCTTTGCCTGCTAGTCTTGTCTAAGGTGTTGGGGATGTAATTGATGGGAAGTGATGCCACATCCCCGTGGAATGGCCAACCAACAAACGAAGAAACAAACGAACAAACAAGGAAAGAAGCAAGCAAGCAAACAAGCAAACAAGCTCAGAAATGAATATCATCAAATATTTGCGGGGTCCTAGGGTCTCTCTTGATTCCCTTCTTGCAACGAACTGCTGCCTATCCAAACACTGCACACGAGGTTGCAGTAGAATTCTGCAAAGCTCGTATTCTTTTGACAAACCCAGGCACCCAGGCATCCAACCATATTCGTACAAACCCAACCTGACAGTTGCCCAAACTCACTGTACAAGTTTGAGGTTCAACTGTCAGGTTGGGCGCGCCGATTCTCAACCACCTAGTTCCCAAACAACCCTCCAAGGGGGCAGTAAAACGTTAGCCGGAGGAGGCTAAAGCCCTGTGGTTGATCTTTCAAGGGGTGAATGCAAGAAGCGTAAATCTAATACCTCCAAAAGTGTTCCTTGAAAGCAAAACAAAGACACGCCCACATCCCAGACCCCCCCAGTGGCCAGAGGCAAAAAGGGCACTCTGTTTTTGGTCGTTGAATTCAAATGGAAACCCTCCAAAAAAATGGCAACAGGGCACCATGCGCGGTCTGGGATATGCCGACAGCCTGACCAGAATAAAACCGGCCCTCGCTCTCAGAAAACCGACCGCCAGGCGAGCCGCCAAAGAGGCCCCAGGTATCCGTTGGACCACTCCCCAGCCTCAGATCGGTTCGCTTCGCAACTTCCAAGTCATCCCCGCTAGGGAAACATCGAAACTATGGTTTTAGTGGAACCCAATAAAGGGGGGCCATTCCTAGATTCCCCAAGCAAGTCATTCCAGAGGAATCTTAGAAGTAACGAGAGAATTCAACTAAAATCGGCGACCAAAACAACGCCACCAGCTCGGAAACCTCCCCGGACTCTTCCTGGAACTCTTGCCTCAGATGCCCCAAGCCTATTGTCAGATTCACCCCGAATCGCGCGATTACGGGGCCCTCTCGGCCTGTGGAACCCTTCAACAGGCAGTTTATATGAAGGCAACACAAGCACACCGGTGTGAACAAATTACCAAAAGCAAAAACCATGCAGTATAGGACATCTGTGAGACCTTCTGGGATAAGTTCGGCGTACCTCCAAGACAAATCCTACACGTTTATGGAAATATATGTAGCCGTATATATTTCTCCCATGAGGCGAGAACTGGGACCCACTCAAAAACCGATACCCAACCTGCAAAAGCGATAGGAAACGCGCCCAACACCGGCACTCTGGCATATCCCAACCTCCGGTGGGCTTCCATGGGAAGAAGGCAACCCTTTTCTGGTTGGTTTCAAAGGGTTGACCCCCCAAAAAAATAAAGCAACTCGCAAGTGCAATAGCCCGTCCTTTTTTGGCCCGAAACCAGGTCCATTTTCTCCTGGTTGTAGAAAAAAATGCCAGTGCAGGCCAGCCCTATGACGTTCCCATTTGAAACAAGGTCCAGTTAGTATCACAGGAAGCGGCAACCTGAAACCAAGTATTCTCCAAAACCTTGCTTCTTGGGTTCACAGGGAAACAATGTGTACCAAGTCCACACCCTCATTTCAAAAAAGAACAAACGCATATCCTGGGAGTAAAGGGGTCGAGGGAGCGGCGTAGGTGCGTACCATGCAGGTCACCAAAACCTGGCGAAATGCTCGGCCCTTCGGGCCTTCTGGTTCACAACATGGGGTTTGCCTGCAAAAATGGGTGTCTTTTTGGTTTTCCCTTTCAAGCCCAAAAGAGTGTTCCTCAAAAGACACGAATAAAAAGGAGAGAAGTTGGAAAGCTACTCCACCCTTTGTGGGGCGAGGATGTGATTTGGGCAAGGTTCAGGAAATGGTTCAAAAATCACTGCGGCAGACGTCAAAAATGAGATGTGAAATGGATTTGCTTTGGACGCCAGGTCGACCATGGACGACTGGGTCAGCTTGTTTGTTGGTTTGTTTGTTTGCCTGTTTGGTTGGTTGGTTGGTTGGAATTTAAACCGTTCAAGCCTAGTGCAGCTGGAACCCTCCAGAAACCTGCCCCAGCCCCCCTCTCTGCTGGGGATCAGTGACCTCTGGTAACAGATCCTGCGCGTTTGGCACAGAACCGCCCTTCAGAATGTCGTCGCATATGTCTGCCATTGCAGGGCGAACGTAGACACCAAAATTTCTTTCTGTGGGTAGGTGAAGAGGATGACCAAGCCAAAAAGGGTGGAATTGGGCCAAGCCTGTCATACCAAGAGTCTTTACCTGTACTTTCACATGGGAAATTCCTTCTAGAAAGCCGCACTGGAAGAAGGCCTTCACTTCCCAATCCTTGGCATGTCCAACAACCAATTCTTGCAGCCATCAAATGAGAATCCAACGGAACCAAACAAGCAAAAAACTTAACAAAGGAAATCAATGCAAAAAAACAGTCTTGAGGGGAAAATACGTGACTAAAACAACCGGCCAGCTTTCAAAGACCTCGAAGCTACGCACCGTCGCTGCGTCTTTTAGGTCGCTAAGGCAAAAAGGAAACCGTGGTCATTTTTGGGGGCAAGGATTCCATATTTTGGGACACACCCAAACCTATAAACATCGCCGCTAGGGAAACTCACCTTAAATTGAACCACAACAGGAGAACTATAGCCCTGGATACACTGGTGCACCTCGAAAAGTAATCCACCACCCCAATCCAGGCACTGTTGTTGCAGCAAGGTCTGACAGCGACAAAGTCACCTTTCTTTCAACACGGTAGTTTGAAAGGGCTCACGGCTTCCAGGGACAAACCTGTGAGCAACAGCAATGGCATGTGCGACACATGGTCACGGAAAATCACCTGGTCTGTGAAACCAACATGAGTACTTCCCATGACTATGTCATCTTGTTAAAGGAGATCCCCTTGGTATCACCGCAAGCCCTGAGACTCTAGTCTCCACAAGCATAGGTCCGGCACACCGCCTTGAGATGCAGGATACTCTTTCAAAAGCAAGGAAAGGGAGGCTTAGGCTAGAGGAGGCTTGGGAAAGGGAAAGTTCAGAGTTGAAAAGGTGATGTGCCACGGAACCATCAACCCGGTGGACGGAAGGTGGTGACCTCATTTGAACTTGCGAGGTGACTTGGTTCCCACAGTCGAATCTGTCTGTGGAGTTCCGGTTTCCATCCGTACGGCGGGCTTCGCGGGCTTCGCGGGTCGCCTGAATGCCCATGACCGACATGAAGGAGTTCGTGCCCACCACCAGTGCACGGCCTTCGTTCGAAACGGGACCGAAACGGGACCCCAAAAAGCCGGGCCTAACAACGACGCACCCATATGGGGGCTGATCAACCCCCATACGGGGCCTGGTCGCCTGTGTCCTCAACCCCATTGCTCTGGTAACTTTCATGGCAACGCCGAAAGTGTAGATCAATGAGTTTTGGGTCTTCTCCCAGTGTCTGTGTGTTTTGGGATCCTACACATCTACAAACGGGTTGTAGCCCTGGATTTAACGACACCTCACCCCAGCTCCCAAGTTATCACCATAGTGATAGCCCTAATTAGGAGAAGTGAAGGAGAAAGGCCTTATTAAACATCATGTTTAGAGGAAAACTCGCTTTAAGTGATGCCCTTGTTGGGTTCCTTCTCTTAATTTGCTTGTGGCTGCGACTTGGGTGGAGTACCATCCTTGGGCCCCCCCGCCGAAGCGGCTCTCCGGGTCAAAGCCCAGGCTGCCGATCCAGAGCCGCGACTGGAGACGGCCGTGCAGCCAACACGTGGCTTCCTTCTAATCAGTTGGCTTGGCTTGCTGGCTTGGAGAAGACCATGGTTTCCCATTTCCCCCACCAAAATACCAAAATCGGAGAATGATCCACAGGTTTCGCAGGGTTCTCGAAGGGTTTGTTAAAACTTGGGAACCAATGCAAATCCAAGGAATGCATCATGGAAGCTGACGATCAGAGGGGGTTAGAAGACGAAAGCTTTCCTTGAAGGGAAGCCCCTGTCCGCTCCATGCTTGTTTGGAAAGGTAAAAGGATTGATTCAAACGCAACGCCTTCACTTTGGCTTCCATTTCAAAAGGGGGCCGACAACCATTTTGGGAAACGCCACAAGGGCAGCCATGGGAAGGTGGCCCCGAGAAACGTCACTACGATATGGGGCACTGTGGATGGCCAAAATCCCACGCCAGGCGCCGACTTTTGAATTCTGGTTGCAGAGGGTCTTGTCCATCAGGGAATCACTTGAGGGGTTTGGGGAAGCAAGAGAATCTCCCAAGAAACCACAAGGGAAGGCTCAGAGGGGTTCCCTGTCTTGGTTTAATCTCAGGCTACAAATCATATCTAAGACTGCTATACGTGGTCAACCTTGAAACAGCTAATATTGAGGAGACTCAAGCGAAGTCCATGGCTAATCCATTGCTTTTTGCAGGTTCTTCAAGGAAACCCGGTGTTTAACGGAGAAAAGCCCGAATCCGCATGGAGCCTACCAGGCATCACATGTGATTCCAAGCCCACACAACACAACCGCGAACCACTCACAAAAACAGGCTGGTCAAGGCCCTTGTGTTCAAAACGATGGCTCAAACCAACTCCTTTGGCTTTGGGTTTCCATAACACAAGGCACCCCCCGCAACGCTACCACACACATGCTGCAAACAACCCTGGGTAATACTCGGATTCAAGAGAATGGGCTCACCTTTCTCAATTGGTCTTGGAGCCAGAGGGGATGGCTGAAGGGAAACCTTGTGGGCCCACGAAAAGGGGGTCAGGATGGACGAAAACTGCCTGTCCATTTTGGGGCTGTCAAACTTTGGGCTTCTTGCTGCACTATTGGTGCTGTCCCTATCGCTTACTTCAAGGCTTAAAAAGCAAACTTCCAGTGTCCACGTGCGGTTTGACCAAAGTCCAAGCGCGCCTTCACCAAGCCGGCGGCCACTACCCAGAAGATCCTGACAAGCACAAGCACCATCCCAACATGGTTTGCACAGGCAAACCATGTGGACTATGCTCCCTCCGTGGTTGCAAACACGAAACCGAACACTTGCTTAGCGCTACAGTGGCCCAAAAAGTCCAGCACCTTGAGAAGCCCATCGGCCCATCGGCCGATATCTAGGACCCGATAGACCCAGCAAAAGAACCTTCCTCACCTTTGAGCTGTTGGCCCTCCACAAGTTGTTCAAACGTCAGGCAGGTGACTATTCTTGGTTTCCTCTGCAAATTATCCAAAAAAGAGCAGAATTTGGGACACCCGCAAATGGAGCGATTCACACTGAAAACCATACCAAGAAGTATTCGGTGTTCACACACAGCCACCCCAAGTCTCTTCAAGGTGGTGCAAATGGACTCTTCCTTTCCTGGTCTTCCACTGGTTGAACGGTCTTAAACTGGTAGGCCTTTCCAATGACGAACTCACTGAAAAAGGGGTAGTTCCCTTGTACGAAGGGGGTGTCCCACTCAAAGGAGAGGGAAACACAGTTTTGTCAACAACGGGGGAACCCGGGACCTTAAAAGGAACGAACCCCTCCGTGACTGCGACCTCTCCCTTAACCTTGGGGCTAGCGCGGTGCAACGCGCTGTTTTCAGCACTTGAGCCAAAGCAGTGATTGGAACATGCTTTGGCAACCACTTGAATGTACAACATGCAACTGACTACATGAGAACCTACCTCATGTACCTCTGGGCCATAAATGTCATCGTGATAATTGACTCCCCCCTCATTGACGGCACTGAGGGAGTGTCTTGGGCGCATTACCACGCCAACTTGAAGTCAAGTTTACATCACAACGACTGACACAAGTTATTCAAGCATCACCCAGGCACTTTGCACACTTTGGAAATTTTGCAGGCATGCTGCAGCGCACTAGGCAGCTGCTTTAGCGGCTCTACTTTCACGAACGTCTTCAAGCTTCTCTGGTAGGTCAACACGAATGCCGAGCAACCGGATGGCATGGTCCCACTTGTTGGGTGGAAGTGCTTTCGTGAAGATGTCCGCTGACTGCATGTCGGTTTGGACGTATTCTATCGAGATGTGTTCGCTTTCAAGCTGCTCTGCGATGCACGCGAGGTTCACCTTGTGTGTTCGCTGGACACAGCGTAGCTTGGATGAGAAACCTTTCCTTGCTACGAGGATAGTCGCCTGGTTGTCCTCGTGGATCTTGAGATGGAATGGTCGGTCCAAGATCAGCTCCCACAAGCTTAGCGCAGGGAGCGCTTCCTGATAAAGGGAGTATGCGAGAGATACAATCTCCGCCTCGGTCGTTGATCGGGAGACCGATGTCTGCCTTTTGGATACCCACGCAAGCGGAAAATGCGTGTGCGGACCACTCAAAATCAAGAATCCTCCGGACGTGGATTTTGCATCTCGCTCTCCGGCGAAATCGGCGTCTACATAAAGAGACAGATGCAAATCCTCAGTCGAATCTTGAACTGTGCCTACTAGCGTGCTGTTGACCGTGCTGTTTATGTAGCAAACAAGCCTATGTAGCTGCTTATCGCAGTTTCTAGACCATTTTTGAACAAATGAGGCAAGGTCGCCAATGGGCTTGACCAGGTCTGGGCGTGCCAAGCGGCCGAGCCATAAGGCTTTCATCAACACGCGGCAAGCGGCGAATCCGAGCTCACCCTCTAAGGCGTCATCTGCAGGATCGAGGGATCCAGCGGGACAGAATGGAGTGGTGGCATCACGCAACTTTTCACTTTTCAGCTGTGCAACCTCAAGATATAATGCTACCGTTTGACGGGCATAATCCCGCATGTCGAACGCCATGCCCCCTTTCAATCTGCCCATTGCGGCATTAAGATCGGGTTCAGTTGGGTCCTTTGGAGCATCTATCAAAAGGTGATTCCTGCCTAGCACCCGGTATATATCTTCTGGGGGTTCTATATCAACCAGTCTTGTTAACTTTTCCCAGAAGTCTTTATGAAGGTGGCTGGGGCCGGCCAACGTCAAGTCGTCGACGTATGTCGAGAGAAGTAACCCGGACTCCTTGAACCAGAAGTTTCCAGGAAACTCTGCGACCTCACGCCCTCCAAGTTCACTAATGAACCTTTGAGGTGTGCCTCCCAGAGTCCGCCAGCGTCAGGATGCCCATAAAGAGCTTTAACGAGCAAAACCACAGGTTTCACGAAACGCTCGCGCCACCACCTTGGCCGGAGCTCAGGCGGGAGTGTGATCCAAGTTTGGTACTTGGACTTCAGCAGTGCTTGCACATAAGCCTTTATAGCGTCCGCTGTTGTGGTGGAATTCCCTGGCAGGGATCCATAAGCGAGACAGTTATTAAGACCTTGTACGCTCGTGGGATTTGCTCCCAATTCTTGGTAGACAGCTGCTGCGCCATGTTCGTCTTTCGCACAGTCTCCGCGATACACAATCCTACCTTTCATCTTCTGAAGGTGTTTCGCGAGTTCGGCGAACTTGACGGATGCTAGCGACATCAACTGCCCGAAATGGACTTTTATACTGGATCGTCGCGCCTCAGCAGCGACTTGATCGTACTCTCGGACTGAATTTAGATCCCAGGCACCGGCTTTCTCCAGGCCTGTGGCTTCAAGTCGAACGGCTTCAAGAGCTTCCGGGGAAGCCAACATTTCGGCACGTGACAAGAGTCTGGTCACCATTGCGGTGATCTCAGGATCCTTCTTCTCTGTGACTTGTCCTAGGGAATGTGCGATGAGATTTTCAACATCAAGAACTTGCTCAAGAATGTTGTGACACTTTTCATCTGACTCAACAGCAACACCTATATCTTCCAAACCAGAGAGAGGGGATATGTGCTTCAACTGCTGTTCACGTTCCCGGTGATCGAGAGGCAATGGCACTTGGACAGGCATCGCAGGCACAACGGGTTGAACTGTTGGATACAGCGCACGGGCAACTGTGAGACACATGCCTTCGGGGTAGAAAGCGGTCTTTGCGGTCTTGTTACCTGCTGCAAGCGAATGTTTATACCCTTTTTCGTGCGGACACTTGAATGCACCTAGTGCGGATGCGAGTGTGCTATTGCTGGTCATGACTTTCCATGGCTTCTTGATGGGATAGCCATTGCTGTCCTTCAGGCCTAGGGCGCAACCATGGAAGGTCGCTGGGGTGAAGACGTGTGCATATTCTCTAAAGAATGCGGAAACATCATCCCTAGCCCAGCTGTCGCAATCCCTTGGCCACTCAAACGAAACACTACCCCCCTGATGGAGGACAGTCTCTGCGTGACGTCTGAATCTGGAGAACAACTCTCTCGACTCTCTAACTTTTTGCTTCAGTTTCTTTTTGAACTGGCTTCCTAACTTGGCCTTATTAAGGCGTTGCCATGCTGAACCTGATGTACAGGGGATTGCGGCCCAGAGGTTGGGTTTATCACAACCTTCAATCTGCGACTGCAACTGGATTTCTCCTTCATCTGTGCTGAGGTCGATAAACTCTTTAGCCAGCCTAACATGAGGTATGCCAAGACCTTCAAACACGCGACCCATATTGGACTCTGGTGAACATGCGTATTCGAACATCACAGGCAACTTGTCAATACGCGCCTGTTTCTTGCGGGCACGATGATTTCCAACCTCAAACTGCTTGCGCTGTGGAGCTTCAACCTCTGCGCTGCATGGCATGCCAAAAATTGGCAATGTGTTCGGACGACCGTTCTTTGACGCTTCGGTGAGAGGTGTCGGCGGTACGGAGTCTAACATCACGGCTGCACCTGTGGTGATAACACAATCGGACTGAATGGGTTTTAACTTGAACACTGTGAACCCGGTCCATGCATCTCCAAGTGAGCGATTGGGTCGGCTACCAAACCAACCATCATGGATGTTGTCTGCTTTGCCCCCCTGAAACACGGCACGAGTGGTGCGAGCTGCAGTAAATCTTTCTGGGGAAACGGGGCAATCCTCGACCTCTTTTGGGGTAAAGAGATTTTGCCTTGGCATGATATGGTATCGGACCAAACAGTTGGCATTTTCTTTGAACACCCAAAAATCTTCACCTTGCGATGTAGCGGCTGTCGCTGGCGCAGTATCGAAAAATGAGCCACCGGGTCTTGAGGGAGCGGGCTCCCCAGCTTCGGCTGCATCAAATTCATGCGCAACATCTTCTGCACTAACTGCGGGCTTAGGATCCTCTCCATGCTCGGATGCGTGGATTGCTCTAGCTAGCTCCTCATCCCCTTCAGTATGCACAATGGGAATGGGTTCCTTAGATTCAGTTTTGGCAGCGCTTTTTGCAGCTGCTTCAGCTCGATCTGCAGAGACAAGTTCGGAGAACCTCTTCTTGCATTCGACACTGTGAATCTTGGAATGACCGGTGCATGCACGGCAACCTGGCGTTTCCTTGAACTTGATGATCCTCTCAACAGTTATGTACACGGATTTTGGTTTGACAGCGGATGGAGTCGGTGGGGCACCGAAGGGCGCCTCTCGCAGGGGCATCGGTGGGGAATCAGACCCTTCTGTCTTGCCACCATGCAATGCTCTATCTGCTGCTGCTGCAATCGGAAAGCTTGGGGTTCCGTCCTCAACGAACAATTCCGGTTCAGGAACATCGTGAACGGAAATGGAACCATCTTTACGGAAGGCTTCATAGTCCATGACTTTGACCACATTACGGTACCGCAACCCCGGATCGACCCTCCAACCCAAAAAGAGCGCTGGCGCCATGTTCGGATCGAGAGTGCGCTTGCCAGGAGTCTTGGTTCTGTACCAAACCAATTGCCCGAAACAGCATCTCTTCCCTTGGAACTTTTCTTTGGTGAGGGCTTCCCATTGGGTTTTCCCTGGGCTGAATGGTGCAGGCCTGTCGAACGACATGGAGAGACATGCAAATGGGTAACTAAACGTATGCAACGAATAAGGCAACCCTGATTGCATGTGGATGCTGCGGCAGCATTCCTTCTCCTCGCGAATGTCGCGCTCCAGAACGGTGTTGTGTGGCCACCTGTTCGGTAAGCTTGTCTCGGGGACGAGACCGACTTCGTGGGCCGCTCCTTCGAGCTCTCCTGCTGCATCCATTTTTACTAGACATGTTGGCGGCGAATCAGTGGCCCGAAGGCCCATGAACTGACGGAAGTTTTTGACATGCGCTTGCGTGTCCCGCCTACTCACAGGGTAGGCAAGTCGAACGCCTGAGAAAACATCACGTACTACATGGTGAGATTTGATTCCACCGAAACCTACTCCGAGGTGTTCATCGCCCATGGCAAGAATCACGGAATCGGTAGCCAACTGTTGAAATGGTGCGGTTGGGACATCGACTTTGTCGTCTGATCTAGCATCCTTTTTGTGCGCTACCCTTGCGGAAGTGGTCTTTGAGATTGAACACACCTTGCAAAACGGGTTCTTCGGGAAATGGGACCTCATGTGCTCAGGAGATTTTGCTTGCTCCTTCAACGCAGTATCATGTGTCGGGTCACCATCTCCGAAGGCGATCAATGGAAGTTCGTCCTCGGGAGGAGGGGCTTCCTCGGCCGCTAGCATGTTCACAGAAACCTGATCTATCTCACCCTCATCTGACGCTTGGCACGAGTCATCGCACAGAGAAACGACATCGTCTTCGGCCGCGCTCATAGCAGCGGCTTCAATCGGCCAGAGGTGAGTTGACGACTCTGCCAACTTGGGTTTTACCACCTCATCATATTGGGGAACGTATTCCACTACCCTAGATGCATTAATGCGCGCATTGCGGGGCACGTTAATCTTACATCTACCGATGTCCTTTGGGGGCACAAGGTATGGAACGTTTTCACGTGGATCCCAAATGAAAAGGTGTCCTTGATCCATTACGGTCTTACCGATGGATTGCGCTGGTGGGCAATCACGGAGGACGTACACCTGCTCTTCAGCAGGTATCACTCGGCTGTCCTCGAACCCTAATGAAGTAGTGCCTTGTTGGGCACCACCCCCAGTCGCAAAACCTACGGGTGTGCTGCTCTCGCGCACGCACTTGATCATGTTGCTATTCAAAGCTTGACGTCCGATCAAGTGTCTCCCTGCGGCAGTATCCCAAAGCCAACTAATGCGATTGTCATCGGAGGCGACGCTTGCCATTGCCGGAATGAGCTGTGCAACAGCTGCACTCGCCTTTGGCGGCGGCGGGGACAACAAACTTTTGGGCTTGGGACCAGTGTACTTGTTGGAATCACTGTGGAGAAATGCACACTGCTTGGCCTTGCACGAATTATAGGCATAAAACATGCACGGCATCTTGGCTTTCTCCGCCGCGGTCATAGTGGCTGTCTTACTGATGGCCTTAGACCTAGGAGTAAGGTTATCGTTCGAACCGCCCTTACCTTTACCCTTGGGGGCTGGAGCTGCATTAGCTTTAGGAGGAGGCGGCTTTGGAGCTTTAACCTTCGGCGCAGGGGCTGCCGGAGTCTGCTGGTCAGCAGATTTATCCTTCTTGCTCTTCTTACTTTTCTTGGGCTTGTCTTCGCTGCTTGCTGCGGGCATGGCATTAGAATTATTCCCCTGGGACATAACGGCTGGCTTGATTTGAAGACTTTTGTCAAACTCATCCCTGTTCCGTTTGTCCTGATGGAGCTCCAAGGCTAGATCAACCTTGGACCACAACCATTCCGGCTTCCTACGGTGGCTACCGAAAGGGGCTTCCCGTGCCTTTTCTACCTTAGGCTTCAGCGCAGTGCACTTTTCCAGCTCATCCAACAGATGATCAAACAAGGTTGTTTCCCTGGGTTGTTCTGCCACGGGAATTGCGGTCAGCACGTAAACGTACTTCTCCCGAAAGGCATCCAGGTCAGCAAGGGACGGGCCTGCAAGAGACAACTTTAACAAGTTGCGACCTCCTAAGGTTCCGAGCCTACCTCGTTCTAACTGAAAGTGCTTGAAGATAGCACGCAACATGATTCTCCCTACGGGCATCCCACCTGACGAGATTCTCTCTTGTTCAACCATATTCTGAAACAAGAGCCCGAACTTACCTTTGCGGCAGGTCTTAAGGAGCTTTGCGGCTACTTCACGATCTAACCGTGGGAAACGCTTGTCCGCGATGAGTTCTTGCTCGGTGGAGGACATGCATGCTTGGGCCCACTGGTAAACTTCATCTCCGGGGGTCTTCTGGAGTCGACCGATGGCCATCAAAACTTGGTTGACGAAACCTCTAGCCTGTCCAGCGTTCTCCGGAGGGGATGGTAACACGAGATCCTTGAGATCCTTGACGCGAACAACGGACTCCTCATGTGCGGCGTGATCTACGGCGGTCATGCCTACACTGGGATCGGCAGCTTGAGACGGGTCTGCATTGGGGAACTGGCCAGGGCCTCCCCCACCTCCCCCACCACCATTCATGGTGAGGTATGGGCAATCAGTGTCTTCATGGCTGCCGCCGCAAACTCGACATTGTGGGGTATCATCATCTCCATTGGAGTCTGATGATGTGTCGGAGCTTGCTGCCGATGGCGCTTGCGGGGATGACGAGTATAACCCTCCCAACATTGTGATTGGTACTGGCGGAACATGAGTGCCATTGCCAGCTTTCGGCGGAGGCGGCGCCCCAGAAAGGGGGATGGGAGGCACTGGAGGTGGTGCGGCCGGAGGCGGAGGTGGCGGAGCCACTTGATTAGCAACCAATTGGGAAAGCTGCTGAACCATTTCCGCTAAAGCCGTCACTTGCACTCTCACATCGGCTTGATCCCTTGAACCGTCTCTACCCAACCCGCTAGTCCTCGACGCGCCGGGGGCTGCGTCTCCAACAGAGGACGCTGCTCCTAGCACTGCCGAATGGCCTACGAGATGTTGACTTGTTGCACCCCCACCAGGGTCCCTTGAATCAGCTGGGGCATCGTGACCAAGTCCTGTACTTTGAACAGAACCACACGGAGGGTCGGGGATAGTACTTGTAAAAGCATTCCCTTGCGACGATGCGGCAACACCGGAGGTATCTTGTGAACTTGAAACCTGAGGCGCTCCAACCGGCTGATGGGTTCCTGGGGGAACTGTGCCTTGACTTGAGGCTTTAGCCGCGCTTGTTTCCGTAGCTGTTTCGGCTATTGATGCGGCTTTCGGCGGGGACTCTTGCATCGGAACAGGGGTCGCACGAGCTTGTTGGGTGAGCTGCGCAACAACACGTTCGAGATCACCAAGTCGTTGATGCATCACAGAATTTTCCTGGGACAATCCACGAATGGTATGCTCTTGACTGGCAATGGTTTGCTCCCTTTGTAGGATTGCCTGTTGAGCTTCTTGAACAATGCGTTGAACCTCTTGCTGAGCGTCCTGTTGAGTGGCATTAACAACCTGTCGTGCGTTCTCGACATGGCCTAAGGCTTCCTGTCGTGTCTGCTCAATGAGTTGCCTAGCCTGAGCCTCACTTTGTTGTGCTGTTTGAACAGCCTGCTGTGCTTGCGAAGCTAGCTGAGCGGCCTGAACCCTAACGTCTGAGACTTCTCTTACAGCCCTTTCCCTGATCCATCCGGCCTCTTGTCTCGCCTGATCGGCGGCCTGCTGTTGATGCAAGGCGTGATTGGCTGCCTGGGCAGCGAGGTCGGATGCTCGATGAGCTTGCTGCACCGCAGCTCCAGCTATAAATGCCGCAGCGGGTACGTTAGTCATCGGGTCAGGTAATTGCGATCCCTGTGAAGGAAACTGAATGGCTGGGGAAGCTTCGGATGATGTCGGTTCTGACACGATCGGACCACTCGGGGGTGATGATGGTCGTGTTTGGGCTGCTCTTTGAGGTGTGGATGTGCGAACTGTGGACATAACTGCAGGAACCATGGCTAGGTCAGGGTCATCCGGTTCGGAATCCCTATTTGGGGTTGACCTTGAACGGGGTTCTGATGGCGGTGACAAACCCGTTGAAGCCATGACACAGCAATGCAACTTTTGCACTCACACGAAGCTAGCTCCACGCGCTTTGAGCAGCGTGTCAAAAGGTGCTACGAGGAGATATCCCTGGATTGGCAGCTGATTGCGACACGCTCAAGTGAGCCACTCAAGAAAATACGTTGCGAAACGCTCAAGTGAGCCACTCAAGAAAATGCGCCCTGCTGCTTTGCACCTGATGAATTCTGTATTTGTAATTGTACTTGTAGATTGATTGATCCGCACTGCCGCACTATGGTGCTTTATCGAGGGATGTTGCCAAGCTGTATTGAGAATTTGTCTGCAAATCGAAGGCTTGTAATTGCAAAAGCTGTACCGCGCAAAGCGACGGTTTTAACGGCTTGCAGCAATGGCTATCGAAGTACCCGGCTGGCGGGCAGCTGGGATGCAGATCGGTGGATCTCCTCGAGGTACTGCGATGGATGCAGGCCCCTTGCCGCCGGAATGGATTGTCTGTTCCGGGACTCGATGAACTCACCAAGGTTCTCAAGCGCGTTGGCAAATCCGCTCGGACCGAAGTGCGGAAAGTTGCGGAACGCCGCGATGCCTGTCTTTTGAGCTTCACGGACAATCGATGCTGTATCGTCAATAAGGGCGTGTACGCCCAGCCCTTGCAGGGCGTCTGCTTTGCCTCCCCTTCCCAACCGTTCGTGAACGATTTTTATCGCAGAAAAAGTGAGTCCAGATGTTGTCCGCGCGTGCTCCAGGGCGACCTGAAATTCGCGGCGGCGATACTCGCTTGCAGCCCTGCCCACGAAGGATAGCACTATAAAATTTATAGGTGCGTAGTCCGCTGCAAACTGAACGAGATGTCGGATCACTTCCGGGTTGAGGTGGGGTCCCTGCTGCCCAACGTCAAGAACTCCGTGCCAGTCAAGAGCAACAACAAGCTCCTTGGGCGGCACCGGCCTTCCAGGCGGAGGTGGCGGCGGCGGGGGCGCAGGCGGTGCCCTCCTTGGTGGCGAGCGGAATCGCGTGCCAGCTTCAGGAGTTGCAGCGCTAGCAGCAGCTGCTTGAACGACCTGCGGAGGTGGCGGCTTGACGATGTACCCGAATTGTGGCGGGTTTGAGCTCGATTTGCTTCTGGGTTCGGCCTTGTTCAAGCCTCGCGGAGGTGCCTTGTACCCGAATGCACTCTGAGTCCGAACCGGAGATCTGGCCCTTGGCGGTGACTTCCTCGGGATGTCTGCCTTTGCAGGCGCTGGAGAAACTGCCTTGGGGACCTCCTTGGGCAACGGTGGCTTGCTGCCGAAGATGACCTTGGGAGCGGCCTTTGGGGGCGGCGGTTGAACTGCCCCGATTCTTCGGCTGTGAAGCGCGATGGGCTCGGAGTGAGTCGGCGCCTCGTAAACGCGCCGAGGCACGTATGCTGACCTGCCCGTCCTGATGGACTCCAAGTTTTGCGGTGGGTCCTCGTCCGAGCTGTAGGCGTCGAGGCGGAAGGTTTCCGCAGGCGCCGGGCGGCGGTCAGGAGACCGTGAGCGTGAGCTCGTGGAGGACCTCCTTGGCGGGTCCCTCCACGTCTCGTCAGCGAGGAGGTAAGGATCGGCTTGGCGAAGTTGCCCAGACGTCCGTTGCGCTCGCCGATGAGGAGCCGCTTCACGTGGTTGTGATGCCTCGCGCACCAATACCCAGGTACCGTGTTCGTCAAACCTCGTCACAGGGTAGATGCTATTCTGTGGAGCCAAAACGATGGGCCGAGTGGCTAGGGAGGTTCTGGATGGCCTTCCCTCCCGCGCAAGTGCGGGTTCAACACTATGAGCCCTTTGTTCCACAGGGGCAGCAGCAGTTGGTCCTCGTCTCGGTGATGTTGATGGAGACCTCGACCTTCGTGGCGATGGGGACCTCGATCTTTGTGTTGATCGCTCCCTGCTGCTCTCCCGCCGCGTTTCCGCAGCTTTAGCGTATACCCCGCGAAGAAGAGGGGGGGGGCTGTTACTTGGCGGCTTTCTGAGGAGTCCTCGCCCCGGCCCCTCTCTTTGGACCGTGTAAAGCGAGGCAAAGCTCTTTGCGCGAGGATGCTTTGCGAACCGGAGAGGGGGGAGAAGGGGAAAAGGGGCGTGTGATGGAGGCGTCGGAAGGCGGCGAAGCCAGGTCCGCTGTGCACGCTTGATCTCCCGCCCGCCTGGAGCTGCGGCTGTGATTAACCTTGGAGATGGCGCACCCAGAGGGCAAAAGCGCGACTGGGCCAGTGGGTTTTCAAGACGCAATGCGCATACCGGTAGGCTGATCGCGTGGCGGGAGGACCATAAGCGTTTTCCGCGCCTGGATTCACGTCCGCAGGCTTCTTTTCAACAATTCCACAGGTGCCAACTATCCCGTGACTCACGCCAGGAGAAGAACGCCTCGAAGCAACTCAAAAAAAAAAAAACAAAAATACAACAACAAAAAAAAAAAAAAGGAGAGGGAAACACAGTTTTGTCAACAACGGGGAAACCCGGGACCTTAAAAGGAACGAACCCCTCCGTGACTGCGACCTCTCCCTTAACCTTTGGGCTAGCGCGGTGCAACGCGCTGTTTTCAGCACTTGAGCCAAAGCAGTGATTGGATCATGCTTTGGCAACCACTTGAATGTACAACATGCAACTGACTACATGAGAACCTACCTCATGTACCTCTGGGCCATAAATGTCATCGTGATAATTGACTATAAAATAGGTTTCTAAAAATGGTGGCAAAACCTACCCCAAACAAGACTGGTACCTAATTGGTTTTGCATCGCAACACCCTCACTAAAAAAAGAATGACCCGAAAAGCGACGTCCAAAAGCCGGCTAACCAACGTGCCCAAAAGCGACGCGTCTTTTTTTTGCTTTTTACATTGGGGGGGGGGGGGGGGGGGGGGAAAGGGGGATGATGGGCACTATGGGGGGGGAGTTTACAAATTTAAATAACTCAACTGAAGGAGGGGCGGGAGGGGGGAACTCGGAGGGCGGGGGGTACGGGGGGGGGAAAGTGGGGGGGAGGGGTCGGGGGGGAGGGGGGGGGGCGTCTTTTTTGCTTTTTACCAATAGGAAGGGCCGTCTTTCGGTAGACTCCAAGTCGAAAATCGTGGAACGAACTGCTCTCCTTGAAGTCGCGGGGTTCGGCCTTATTCGACTCACTCCGAATCCAGAGTCTTCGAGGGAGCCTCTGTCAAGCGGATTAAGCCTCCCACTCGAGATCATAAACATAAAACCACCCATCTGGGCAAACTCATAGGTTGCTAACATGCTAAACCTGAAAAACACTGAGAAAATATTTTTGTTTTAAAGACATCATCACAAAAGCTGGCTTTCCCCCGGCTCGGCGTGCGCGGATCCTATCTTTTTCGAAAAAGGAAGCACGGCAGCGCCGGATCGCCGGCATGCCGCATCTGGGCGACCGGCCTTCGGCCTCCTCAAGGGCGGCCGAAAGACACGGCAACAGCCCGAAAAGGCGATTGGGGGGGTCCATGTTCGTACATCCTCATACGTTTTGTTTTTTTTGTGTCTGTGTGTATGTTTTTCCCGGGCCAACATGGCGGTTCCAGGAAAAAACGCGACTCCCCGCTGCTTAGGAAAACCACCCCCCAAGGATCAGTCGGCGGCAAGTTGTAACAAGTTCACCGATCGAGAGGTAACACAGGCGATTTGCTCATGATGAAGGTCCTTCAGTGAGGGCGGGGGCTACCCTTCTTTTCGTTTAGGAGTTGCAGTAAATTGCCCAGATGTTGGTTGCAATTCTACTAGCTACATGTTTGGACCAGGTCTTTGCTTTTTGGTTGCAACTAAAAGAAAAGCAGGTGCTGACCTGCAAACAGTGGTGGTGCAACTGTGCCCTTTACCAAAGGTGCCCGTTGCCAGTCCATGGCCAAATATGAGCATGTGACTATCAGTGAAAAGCACCCCTCTCGTGAATCGAAACGTTGGGGGCTAGTACAAGCCAGAAATGCACATGCATTTGTCAATCTGCGGTTTTTCCCACTCAAGATCAAGGAACCCATGAGAAACCAACATCAAAAATGGTGTTGGCCATCGGAAACAAAGCACCCGCTCTCACAACTGTCTGTCGTCGTCTCCTGTTGGGGGTGCCCCTTTGAAACCATCAACCAAGAACGATTTCAACCTTTGTGGAATCCGCAGAGTCACCCCTTCCCCCCAACCCCAAACGACCCGTGGACGTTTTGGGGGGAAAACGCCACCGGCGAATCTGCCTGGGCTGCATCTAAACCGGACATGGGGCGGCGGGGGGGTTAATGTCTGTCCCAACTTGGGGGTCGAGGGCTGGGGAGTTTGGGGGCTTGGGGTCGGAGGTGTTGTGAGGCTTGGGAGTGTGGCAGGGTGGGAGGGTTGGGGGGGGGGGGAGAAATTGCAGGCTTAGAAGTGGTTTGTAGGGGGCTGAATGGCGGCTAGGCCCCCCCCCCGGGGCGACGCGGACACTTAGAGTGCGTGGTGCAACCAAGAGCCCCGAACAGCCCAAATCCTAAAAGCGGGTGGCTGCTTGCTCCTGTGCACAGCTGGATTCTACCCCCTTTTCCCACACAAGGCACCCGCCCAGGAGCACCTCATATCCGAAACCTATAGGACCAAATGCAAGTAATTAGAATGGGGTACTTTAAAACAAAACCATGTTTTGTTGGCATGATTCCGGGGAGTAAGCAGTTACAATTATCATTCGGCCCTTGTCACAGGTTGCTTGACTTGATTCAACTGAATGCAACCGCCTAGAGCCCAAAAGCTGCGGCCTGACGTCTCGAGGTCTCGAGGGAGACCCCAACAAAACCCTAAGGCTCAAGGGAAAGGTAGGCTCAAGTCTTACTCGAACTCGAAGGTCGGGTTGCTGCAGCCTGAAACGTGGCCTGCCCTTCTACAAGTTGTTGGTTGCAACCTGGCAGAAACGCCCAGAAACGCCCTTGCGAGCTTGCGGCTTGGATCGGCTGAGCTCAAGCAAACCCTTTGCAAATGTCCAGGGTCCTTTCTTGGGGCGAGCTTCAGAAACTCACACAAAACCAACATCCATTAACGTCCCAGGTTTTGACACAAAGTTCAGGCCTGCAAAAAGATAGAAAAAACAAGTCTTTGAACGACCCGTGCCAAATGAGGCCAAAGGAGTTGGGGGTCTTCGGAGAGGTTGTCGGGATCCTGAATACCAGGAACCCAACACATTCACGTTTTATCATCCCCTGCCGGATTCTCAGGTGCTCCCGCACTTCCGTTCCGTCAAGGACCCCAGCTCCCGACGTGAATGACAAGGATGGAGAGGGGTAAAAACACAAGAAGGCGAAAAGGAAAAGGGCAAGGCAAGTCTGTCTGGCAATATTAAGTGCTGCGTTGCCAACTTCGTGGCCCCCGGATCATCTCAGCGGCACTTGGGTGTGTCTTTTTTAGGGACTCCCCCAAAAAATGCGGTGCTCCTTTTGATTTCCCGTTAAAAACCACACAAAACGAGGAACCCTTAAAAAAGACACACCCACTTGTTTCTCTCCCGGGCTCTCACTCCGGGGACACGTAGTCCCCGCTCTTGCCGCCAGACTTGCTCAAGAGCCGCAGGTCAGTGATAACTATGCCTGCCGCATGATGGGAAAACAATCCGCCTCTGAACAACAAATGGGTGTTTCTTTTTTTGAGGGTACCCATTTTTGTGGCTTTGGAGGGAAACCCCCCCAAAAAAAACAAAACACGAAGACACCCCCAGATAAACAGCAACTCCCACACCTATGTAGCCTATGTCATCCAAGCCTTTGCACGTGGCTCACCCCCTTTTCGAAAAGAAAGGCTTGGCCGGTTGGTCCGTGAACTCAAAGTGAGGCTCCGAAATTGGGTGGTTGATATAGTTGACAATCCTAAAATACAAAAGGATTGCCCCAGCAAGGGCCATCATGGGGCCCGAGTTTGCTGCACCGCTGGTAGGTGGGCTCGTCACAATTAGTCCAGCAAGGGCCCCCTACTTTTAGGCACCCTTCTTGGAAAGCAAACTTGGAGCCCCAAAGTGTGGCTTCGTTTGGCTGAACGCAAACACCAAAAGGACCCCATGCCTAGGCATCTTTCTGGACAAATAGACTGGTAACTGAAAACCGCACTGAACAGAAACCACTGGAATGCTCCGATGTTCAACCAACCTGAGCTAAAAAGCCTATGACACCTTGCCAGTGACATGGGTGTGTGTGTGTGTGTGTGTGTGTTTGTGTTCTTGGTTTTTTTTTGGGGGGGACTCCCAAATTGAAATGGCTGCGGTTCTCTGTGGTCTTGGTTTTCAAGGGAAGCCGGCCTTTGCTGATGGGCTTGCACATGTCGTAGATGCAGAGAGCAGCAGTGGATGCTGCAGCCATGCTTTCCATTTCTACCTGGGCCGCCGGGTTTCGTCTCACTTCCCGGTCTGTTCCATCACCTGCCCAAAGAATCCAGGGAAGCACAAAAGGATAAGTTTGGACACCTGAGTTTCTGGCCTGAGTTCTTAAAAGGATCAACCACCGTTGGGTACAAAATTGAAAACCGGTTTCCGTTGGATTTCATGCTCGTTCAATGGCTTTCTCTGATACTGGCCGTTCCCTTGACTACTGCATCCCTTCAAAAAAGATGCCCTTAGTACCGCACAAGCCGGCAACCCAAAAACCCGACATTCCACCAAAAGGATGCGTGGCAAGGGCAAAATCGCACTCATCAAAAACCTGCCGGGTCGAACAAAACGGTTGGGGCTCCACCGGGAGCCAACAAACTCCACCCGGAAACTGGGCGGAACCCCCAACCGTCGCGTCAGTCCGGTCTGGGCCTCCCGGCGCCGGTCTGGCCCTCGCAGGACACCTCCGCCTCCACACGCACCGAGGCCTTCACTTCATCCAGGTGGCACCTCAGGTCTGCGTGGTTCGGGGGTCGAGGCAAGGAGAGGCGGAGGAGGCGAGGAGAGGAGGGCGGAGGCAGGGCGAGGGTCCCAAGATAGACTCAAAAACCCAGTGGCTCGCTCATTTCCCCAAAAGGCCGAACCCCTTGAATCTGAGTCTATCTTAGGGGGACTTTCCCAGTTAAACCCCCATATCAGGGGGGTCGAATCCCCAAAGCCCGAAGCCAAACCACCGACCGAGAGCTATTTGAGGGTTGCTGAAACAATGGAAAAACCGGTTTGGTGAAAAGAAGGGAACTCATTTCCTGAGTGGATGGCCCAAAAAAAGTCTCTAAACTGCTCATTTACCACACAAAAAACAGTCCAAAAGGCTTAAAGTCCATGAGTCAATGAACTCCGGAGTGAGGGAAACTATGCGTACCAGGCTAGGGTTCCAAATGGCAAAGGAACAGCTTCACCCTTGCCACCTGGGCAAAACCTGGCTGGTTCTCAGTGGGACTAGGTCAAGCAGCCTTCCAAATTTGAGAAAATCAGCGGGGAACGAGGGCCAGCCACCTTGGCCCTGCCCCAGGCTACAGCATGTTATGTTCTAGATTCTGATATGGGTGGCTCGTCTTTTCGAGGGTACCCGTCTTTGTGGCGTGGAAATGAAACCAAAGGGGAAACCCGAGCCACCCATATGTAGTTAATCTCCGAGATACCATCCTCTTATCATGCAGGAGACCCCGGGCAGGCACGCTCAACAGGCACATGCAAGTCTTTCGGAAAGGCGCAAGCCAAAGAAAACCCACCAGACCTATTGTCATGCAGCGTCAAAACGGACCCGTGGATGTCCATTCCAGAAGAATCGGCACCGATTCACAGGGTTCACTGGATTTCCCCTTCGCTGGCAACTGGATTTCCCTTGGTGAATTTCACTGCACCTGCCACTTTTGAAGGGCTAAGAAGAGTGGAAACAGAGTGATCCCTGATGCTTGACAAGGGGAAGTGGAAATCCCACGGCAAATCGGGGATGTCCCGGCTCTTTTCCCTCTTCCAGGCCCCCGGCTTCACGGAAGTGCGGCTCAGGAGCAGCGGGTGGCACCTGAAACCCTCCCGCAGAGAGAGGAACGAAATAGGTCCATTTAAACTAACATCCGCAAAATAAGAAAAACACCCTTTGAATGGCGGCGGGGAGAAAAAATGTGCGCAACTCCAGAAAGTGTTGAGAGCCAAGCACAAATGGCGAAAGGATACCTTCCCCCATTTTTCAGCCAGCTAGGTGGGGGCCTAACATGTGCATGGAAAAACAGTTTTCGGTGGGGGGTGGGGAGGGGCTCCGAAAGTGGCAGCTTCCCCCAGCGCACCTCCCCCCTTGGGCTGGGAAGTCGAACTCCCCTAGCAATCACAGCCCCCCCCACCATCTTCTGAGCTGAGTTCAAGAAAACAGCAGCCAACAAACATCGCAAACGTCTCTCAAGTGGTGGCAGTCTGAACTTCTTGCTACTAAAACGGTCTTCCTGCAAAGTCCAGAGGCTCAGGCTAGTTGGTTCAAAATGGAAAGTACATAAAATGGGGTTGCCATCCCCATAGCCACTTGCCACTTGGAAGGGCCCCTAGCCACTCGCAAAAAATGGCAACCAAAATCCAAGAAGAAAAAAAAACATGCCTGAAAATTCAACAAACTGTGACACGCACTGTCCCTCGCGTCCCGTGCACGGAGCCGCTTGGGCAAGCGCAACGGGAGCAGGTCCGGGGTGCGCTTGGCCGCCATGATGCCCGCCACCTCACTCACGGTGAACACCTCGGCGACGTGTGGGGACCCGTCCCTGAAAGGGCTGATATGGGTCCTCGTTGATTTCTGGCAAACCTATGGCCATTTTGACCCTCTGCTTTGGGTGCTTGTGTCAGAACCCATTCCTCCCTTGTGCCTGATTTACCCCCTCCCATCTTGTGAATGGACTGAGGACAAGTAAGGGAACAACCAGGAATGGAAGCCCAAAGACCCCAACACAGTGCATTTGACCGCGGATCATCTTGCGGAAGGCGGGTTCCAATGAAGCTGCCGCTTTTTGAAGGTTCACATGACGGAGAGTCGAGGGACCGCGGAGAAAAGCAAAAGCCACGCCAGGCTGCATCTCCCTTCGCCACAGTGCCCGCAGCCAGTGCGGCAGCCACCTCCGCGGGTCTTGAGGCTTTGAAATGGCAAAGCGCCAATGCCAAAACCCTGAGCAAGGCAATGTTGACCCCGGATTAAAAGGCCTGTCCTGGATCCCCTCCAACAGTGATGAACCCCAACACCCTGTAACTTGGAAATTGGTGTACTCTTTCAACAATCCTGCATCTAACTGCCACTCGCCCCGCGCAAGATTCACAGGTTCAACAGGCAAGGCGCACGTCACGCGGGGCAAACCCACTGAGCGGTGCGAGCTTTGTGAACTTAAGGCCAACTGGTAGATCAGGGAAAAGCCATCAAGGCATCAGGGTAAAAAATCGAAAATCTACGATAATCTGTGATATTGCATCAAGCCAAGTAAGCCAGGGAACAAATGATTACTTGCAAAGCCCGGTGTGGAAACATGGGGATCTGCTAAATGGATTGGGGTTTGGAGGCTCACGAAAACATGGTTTATGCTTGGACTACCATGGGTTCTGCGGGCGCCACCTCTTTGTGCAAAAAAGGATCGAAAAGGATGGCATTTGGAGCCAGGGTTGGGCGTGGAAATTGGCGAAAACTCCTGGGATCCAATTCAAGAGGGTCCAAACATGCCCCAAAAACTCCGCTGGCTGAGTAATTTTACTCTTCCCCCTTGCTTGCATGCTTGTTCTGCGGCATTCCCATTCACCGCGAACCACAAACCATGGTAGATTACAGGGGGGGATTGCTGGCTTGCCCAGTAGGTAAATCCACCATTCGGGTAAAAGGAAATCAAAAGGACTCAATACATGCAGTCTGGTCGTCTTTCGGACAGTTTGATCCACGTCCAGCGTATCAATCTGCAAGTTATGCAATAAAGGCAAAATCCCCATCTGGTTTTAGAAGGGTTGGGGTCAATTCCAAGCCACCAACCAAGTGCTACCTGAGCAAATGGGCATTGACGCGACAACCCTCCCCCCACCCCCCTCCCCGCCTCTTTACCAACAATGACTGTGCAGCCTGCTCGTGCCTCAGACTTAGCTCCACACCGGTTTGGCACACAGCCCCCCCTTTCCATTCGACAAAGAAAACAACTCGAACCCCCCTGAAATCACCTTCCCCCCCCCCCCGTGCAAGAACCAAGACCCCGCACTCCCAGAAAAAGATCCGTAAAACCCCGAGAAACAACCCGCAAAAAAAAAGAAGGAAAACTCCTTGAAGAGACCTCCACGCAAGAAAAATGATCCTTCACTGTCTCACGAAACCAACAGAAACAAACACAAAATACCTAGCCCAACGGCAACTAACATAACCCACTCAAAATCACCTACACATCAACACCACCCTTCAACGACAGAATAACCAACAACTTCAACCTCCAACACAGACAACACGGCGCCTTCCACACAAACGGTTCACACAACCCAACACCACGCACACAGCTTCAACAACAAACACACGACCAACTGAACCTTCCTCACGACCAACAAGCCCTGCAAACTACTGTTCCAGTTCACGCCCCTGGCAAACAAACAACAACCAAGCCAAGCAAGAACTACGTGATTTGCTACATGCATGGCACAAACACGACACTCCCCCTCTTTGCCCCTCCCCAACATAACAAACAAACAAACAAACAAACAAACAAACAAACACAAAACAAACGAGGAAACAAGGAAACAAGGAAACTGGGAAACAAACAAACTGAAAGCGCCTCCCCTAACAGGAAAATGCACGCTAACCTCCGAAGGTCCAACTGTGTGCAGCCCAGGGCGCCGTGCGCCGGGTCTGGGCCTTTGCGCCCACATCAACCATCTGAGGGCTCAAGGGCCGAGCCTCCTGGCACTGAACGTCCCCCCCTTAGGTCTGGAAGTTAGCCTCACTTCCGGAATGTGTTGGCCCAGTCCAAATCTGAGCTTGCGTTTGCTGTCTTCTCCCTCCCCCCCCACCCGCCCCCACAAAAAAAAAAAAAAAACTGAAGTCCAGGAGCTCAGGGAGTGAGTAGTTAAGTGGTCACAAAATGTTAACCCGGTTGATCCCACTGCAAGGCCTCTAAGTAAGCGTTGTTCTTCGGACGGGGGGCCTCGTTCTTTGCTTTTTCAAAGCGAGCTCGTTACCAAGGTTCCACTCAAAGCCGCGAGCCTTCGACATGAAGCGGACCTGGCGGAACACCCGCGAAGCGCGGGATACGAACCCCCTGGTCCCCTAGTCACACGTCGTATACCGAACCTTAGTTCCCATCCCCACCGCGGAATATTCCGGAGTTTCCTCGCGAAATGATATTCTGTAGGTCCATGAGAACCTGCAGCGGATAATTTCATTGGCATCCGCAGGACACACGTCCTCGCCTGCTCGGGTGTTCCTGGGGCCTTGTGGGGCACCCTTTTCCCAACAAGACAAGACACCGGTTTAAGAGGATTGTAGCCTTACAGAACCCTCATGCCACTTCCGTATTTGCGGGAAAGAGAGGTGCTTAACATGGTTACAGAGTATTGGCCCAGGGTTGTGTGAAATAACCGGTGTGGCACCAAAGGTAATGGCAAACAAGTGGCACCAAAGTATGGCACCTTGGTAATGGCAAACAAGAAGCCGCGGCATCACAAGCATTGGCCAAACATCCAACAACTGTCCGCCATTCGGAAGTGGTTGGTGGTTGGAAGTACTCAGCCCCAAAAAAACTGCAAGCCACCCAAATGTTGGTCTCTTCACTCTTGGTTCCCTTTCTGCAACGACGCCCCCAAAGGGCCCTTTCAAACAAGCGCAATTGGGATACTAAAGCCTTCCGCTAGCTTTGAGGGTCACCGGAAAGCGAGAAAAGCTTCCAACATGCAAAATGTCACCCCACAAGGAAAGGGCCCGTGTCAGCATTCGGCACTTGCACATTGCATGCTCCCTTTTCTCAACTGCTGCTCACATACACGCTTTTAAGGCTATCTGGCAATTAGCTTCCTTTGGGTGGGGTGATGCGGTTACTTCAGGGCCTGCACCTCAGCGTGGAAAGAGAAACATCACCGGATGAGTTGCCTTTGTTGCCAACCCAGGCACATGCTACTGAAAACGACGTGGAAGGCCCTTTTGGCAGCTGGGTTTCTTCGCATAGGATCTTGGAAGCTCCGGATTCCGGCATCAAAGGGCTGCATCTAGAAAATTGACTCGGGGGTCTTCTACTGAGCCAGGCCTTCCCTTTTAAATGGGCCTCACTTCCTTGGTGAGTTGGCCCCCAAAAACCATCCAAGGACCTTATGCTTTCCACTAGCCAGCGTTTGCCATTCCTCCCCCTCAAAACTCGTGGAAAAGGAGAAACGGTGGCCCCTTTGCGAGTAGTCTTCCGACAACCCCCCCGAAGCCGTGAAACAAGGTAAAAACATCAAGGTCGCTGGCTTTTGCTCGATTTTGGGCATGGGGTCCCCCAAAAAAGGAAAACAACGATTCCACGTCCATCGCTTTCGACGATTCGAAGCCTCCCAATGCCCAGGTCCCCGGCCTGGCAGGCCCTGGGCGAAATGCGCGGGCGGCTTTAATATCTCAAGGGCGAATGTAGGTGGCGCGTTTTTTTCCCCCCGCCTTTAAAGTGGATGGGAAGAAACCTGGAGGTTGCGTCATCCGCTTTCACCCAATTGTAACCTCAAATTTCACAGGGGGGGGGGGGCCAAGGACAACCGGGGCCCAAAGGCCGCCATGGGGCTATGGCCTAGGGCAATGTTCGGCCAGGGGCCTTGACCCCAAGAATTCACTGGAATCAGGCTAAGCCACTCGAATCTTTCAGCTTCCCTCTAGTTAGTGGTGTTTTCCCCATGTAGCCTCTAAAAAGAACCAGGGGTTCAAAATCCAAATTCAAGCCACCAGCAAACCGCCAACTAACTAAGGCTTACCTGACCATAAGTAGGTCAAAAAGGAAAACCAAAAGGTCAAAGGGTCGCTTTTGGCATGTTGCGCCAAGGGCAGTTCCTGACTCGGGTTTTGAAATTGCAAAATGGAACCCTGGTCCCAACATGACGAACATCCCCCGAAGGGGAACCACCCCCTGACAAACGTTGGCAACAAATTTCTGGTTGATAAGGGGGGGGGGTCCCCCGTTAATGGGGGTTCACCCTTTTCAAAAACAATAGGGCAGCTCCCCAAGCAGCACACCCTAACAGCACGCAGCATCCGAATGGTTCCATCTGCATCATGATGATGTTGACAGCATCATGGGCATGCTGACAGCACCATGCTGACACACCAGCCACGAACCTTTACGCGCTAGCCGCGCTACATGGAAGGCATAGACGACGGCTTGGTCAAATCGACCGCATCATGATGGTGCGAACGGCATCAAGATGACGCAGCCAGTGTCATGATAACACAGCCGCGAATCATCTTGCGACATCGTAATTAATGAAATTCTGCATCGTCATGTCGATGTCGGCAAAATGATGGGCTACATGACCCGCGAACCAAAACGCGGCATCGAAATGATTCCCGCGGCATCATGGCACTGTTGGCGCGATCATGATTGAACACCAGCCACGAAACATTACGACGACCTCCTAATGGGTTCAACCACATCATGATCACGCGCTCAGCATCATGATGATACCACAGCCACGAATCATCTTGCGACATCGTAATGAAATTCTGCATCGTCATGTCGATGTCGGCAGAACGATGGGCTACATGACCCGCGAACCAAAACGCGGCATCGAAATGATACCCGCAGCATCATGGCACTGTTGGCTCGATCATGATTTTACACCAGCCACGAAACATTGCGACGACCTCCTAATGGGTTCAACCACATCATGATCACGCGCTCAGCATCATGATGATACCACAGCCACGAATCATCTTGCGACATCGTAATGAAATTCTGCATCGTCATGTCGATGTCGGCAGATTGATGGGCTACATGACCCGCGAACCAAAACGCGGCATCGAAATGATTCCCGCAGCATCATGGCACTGTTGGCGCGATCATGATTTTACACCAGCCACGAAACATTACGACGACCTCCTCATGGGTTCAACCACATCATGATCACGCGCTCAGCATCATGATGATACCACAGCCACGAATCATCTTGCGACATCGTAATGAAATTCTGCATCGTCATGTCGATGTCGGCAGATTGATGGGCTACATGACCCGCGAACCAAAACGCGGCATCGAAATGATTCCCGCAGCATCATGGCACTGTTGGCGCGATCATGATTTTACGCCAGCCACGAAACATTACGACGACCTCCTCATGGGTTCAACCACATCATGATCACGCGCTCAGCACCATGATGATACCACAGCCACGAATCATCTTAGTGTCTGCATCGTCATGTCGATGTCGGCAGAATGATGGGCTACATGACCCGCGAACCAAAACGCGGCATCGAAATGATTCCCGCCGCATCATGGCACTGTTGGCGCGATCATGATTTTA